>KK113939.1:32519-134435 GCA_000611955.2 Stegodyphus mimosarum
ACTCTTTCCGTTTCTCTGTGGCACTTAGAAGACACAATGAAATTTCACCAATTGCCTTTTAGAATTCTGTTTTAATTGCATGATACCTAACAAGGCCAGATTCTATAAAGTAATGTGATGTACCTTTGATTGATTGAAACTTGGGTACTGAGGGTGGTATAACAGTATTAATCCGTATTTATCAAAGATACTTGGTAAAGATTTTAAAAAATCATTATCTTGTAAATCAGACGTACACTCTTAGACAAAATAAGCGACGCACCAAGGAGTTATCCGAATGTGACGAAAATCGGTAGAAGTGATGTACATGTACAGAAAAACAAATGATTACAGTTTGAGAAAAATTGAATGATTTATTGAAGTGATAGAGCTTCACAAAGTGAAAAAGTTAGTAACGCGTTTGTCCACCTCTGGCCCTTATGCAAGCAGTTATTCTGCTTGGCATCGATTGAAGAGGTTGCGGATCTCCTTCTTAGGGATACTGTGAGAAATTCTGTTCAACTGGCGCGTTAGATCGTCAACATCCCGAGCTGGTTGGAGGGCTCTGCCCATAATGCCCCAAACGAGCTCAGTAAGAGAGACATACGGCGACCTTGCTGGCCAAGGTAATGTTCGAGAAACAGTAGAAACATGTGCAGTGTGAGGGCGGACATTATCTTGCTGAAATGTAAGCCCATGGTGGCGTGACATGAAGGGCCACACAACGGGCCTTAGAACTTCCTCGACGTACCGCTGTATTGTAAGGTTGTGACGGATGACAACCCAAGGGGTCCTACTATGAAATAAAATGGCACTCCCGACCACCACTCCTAGTTGTCGGTCTTTCTGCCCGAAGATAGTCAGGTTGGTATCACACCGCTGTCCGGGTCGTCTCCAGACTCGCCTTCGCTGGTCATCGGGCTCAGTTCAAAGCGCGACTCATCACTGAAGACTATTCTACTCCAGTCAGTGACATACCTGTGCGAATGAGCCCGATACCGCTACAAACGGGCTTGACGTTCTACAGAGGTCAATGGTAGTCAGCGCAAGGGGCGCCGTGACCTCATCCTGTTTCACTGAGCCGTCTATGAATGGTTCCTTGCGGTCACTGAAGCACTAGTTGCACGTACAATCGATGATAGTGATGCATCTGGATGCGTGAGTGTCGCTCTGACGATTGCTCGTTCTTCACGTTTTGTCGTTGCTCTAGGCCTAACGCTTCCTTCTTGACGCTGTGTGCGGCCAGGGTTCACCCATTTCTGCCAAAGACGTCGTTTCTGCTCAAATGTCCAGCTATTCAGCGATAAGGCCAACCGGCTTCTAAGCCCAACTACAAAACCTCTCTCAAATTATGACATCTGCGAATATCGTTCGCGCACCTGTATGCGAGGCATAGTTACTGTCTACCACGTACACGGAATGAAATTCGTGAAGAATTTATGACCTGGAATCGTAATTTCTCCTCTTAAATATGCTGCCAGTTGCGCAGATCAGATGCTCTGTAGCAACAACCGTTCATTCATTGGCAGCCAAAATGTAAAATTTTGCATTTTCCGTCGAAACCTGTATGCATATCAATTTGTGTCCAATTTACTTTATATCTTCTCGGTGCATCGTGTTTTTTGTCTAAGAGTGTAGTTACCAAATATAGACTTAAGCAGTTCTTCTTTGTATGTTTTAGAGCTTAGACTTGTACTTTGGATGGCAGTGATATTTAGATAAATTCACCACAAAGAACTAATTAAAACTTTTAGCAGAACTGTACTTCAATAAAGGATCATTGCCCTTTTACAAAAGGAGAAATGCGTAACTCTTTATTATATACGGCTTAAGTGTCTGTTTGTCGCCGATAGTTTATAGGTTGCTTGCGTAACTATACTAACCAATGGGGTGAAGTTGCGACGTCATTCAAATAGTAAAATAAGTTTTATCAGAATAGTTATCATTGTTTTAATTAAATTATCATGTTATTTAGATATTTTTAATTCATACAATTGTTGCTTATTACGCATTTAACTATATTTACATATAAATTACCTAGAAACTTGCAGACGTTGAGAAATTAAGGGAGACGTAACCAACTAACGAGTTGTGCGTAGTACATCTCATCATGTAGTCTTACCCAAAGTCCTATGCTAAATATCCTTTCGCGTAAAAAGTTTAAAATTTTGTCCGATTTTATTCCGATATTGTACTTTAAACTGAATTTTTAGCTGAACGCAAATTGAGCGTGTCAGGGGGAACGTGAAATTTGTTTGCATTAGCAATCATCTGTTTTTGAAATGGTTTGCAACTGAAAGCAAATTGAGAGTGTCAGGGTGAAGGTGAACATTTGTTTGCATTAACAATCATCTGTTTTTGAAATAATTTAAGGCTGAACGCAAATTGACCGAGTCAGGGGGAAGATGAGCATTTGTTTGCATTGGCAATCATCTGTTTTACATACAAACTACGTCTTAACATAATTTCTTTTAAGAATGCCTCCTAGAAAATACAGCACTGAAGAGGAGAGAAAAGGAGCTAAAGCTGCACAAAAACGGCTTTCTCGACAAAAAGAAACCACTGAGCAGAAAAAGAAATGTACCGCCAGTGGTTTCCTTCATTGCACTCTACTTTAAGCAATTAAGCAAGTAGAAGGGGGAAACCCCGTGGGGCAGTAAGCAAAGGGGCGTTTAGCAGACACCTTTGCACAAATAATATTAATTACAATTTATTGGTCATTTCGTGTGACCGCCGGGTTTTCTAGTTTTGTTATAATTGAATAAAAATATTCGCAATATAAAATTAAAATATAGATGTTATTGGAATTAAAAGAGAAACACGGTAACGAAAAATTTTAAGTCAGACGAAAAAGCAACGTTATTTTTTTAAATAAATTTTTTTGATTTCGAAGATCAGGCATATGTCCTCGACAGGATTCTTCTCCCCTTTCCTCAAAAAACTGTCTCGCTATGATTGGCTTTGCGTAGGCGAGGAAGTTTGATTGCAGCGATGTATATGCCAAAAGGTAACGTAGTGGTGCACGGGATTTCAGCGAAAACAAAACCTTGTACAGCACAGAAGCCCAAGCGTTTTTTCTCCTGAAGGGTATAGATCTGTAGGGTGGTTAAAAATTTTTGGACAAAAGTTGTTTTCTCCGGAATGCTTTTGACAGACACCCACGCTAAAATGGAGCTGATTTCCTCTGAGTTGAAACCACATCCATGTTTTAATGTTGGATGCAACAGGATTCAATAATTATGTCAAGATTTCATACAAAAATATTGGGTACTTTCTCTCGTGCAGATAGCCTGGGAAAAGATACGGATCAATAAAATAGTCATGAAAGATTCAAACCGAAATATTTATTTCCTTTCACTTCGAAGTCACCTAGAACGCCCCATCATTCAAACATCATCAGACTGCCCGAACGCCTGAGTCCATTTTCACCTGATGCTTTCCCTATCACCTTAATGGATGGCTCGTATTACTTTCGGTAGTTGTTAAATGACATGCTAAGCATACTTTGAAGCCCCTAAAAGTAGTTCTGTTATTTGAAAGCAAGTCTTGTCTCCTTTATTTAGCGTCAATGTTTAGCTATTGATGCTCGATGTTGCAAACCTGTCCTAAGGGAAAACAGCACACCGTGGGCGAAACCGCACTAAGATCCCAAGAAAGACGTTTTCATTTCTCTTAAGTAGGTTATTGTTAATGCTGTAGCATTCTACTTAGCATGGGGAAGGAAATCTATTTCAACAAAAAATTCGTATATACGGGCGTTTTAGATATATGAGAGAAATATATTTTAGCCTCTACCGGTTTGAAAGAGTTAGAAAACTCAATACTAATGTAGACATTTGTGCAGAAGAATGTGCACTTGGATTACAGGTGGCTCACAAATGAGAATTGTGATAATCAAGTATTCCTACGCACTTAATTGTTTTACATGCATTCGTAAATAAATTAGAAACGGGAACGAAATCTAGTTGCTCTGCAATCTACCGAGGAAGCCAGCGTGCAAAGTCTATCCGAGACGGCTAATCTGTTGGTGTCAAGGCTTTTATCGTCTCAGCATAATAGGAGTATAATCGATAACCTAGTAAAACGTGCCAGCCATCAACGGGACACACGCACGGAATGACAGATTTATTGAGTGCTGCATGCGGGATGTTCTACATTGCTAAACCTACACAGAATTTCCTCTGCAATTTATGGTAATGTGATGTAATATGAGAGTGTGCTGCAACCTTCTTGGCCATAATAATCCTCCTCATGAAACACATAATTATTTTATGTTTCAGTAAACTTACAGTTCTGAGTTAATTTGTTAGTAAAATATTCTCCTTCGTCTGCTTTTTTAATTTTTGCTTAGTTATCTAGATTTCAGACTTCAGTTTAACTGACATATCTCACACAGTCATTACACTGAAACTGCCTATATATATGAACCTATGAAATGCATCATTACACCTTTCTGTTATGTAGTTTAGGTGTAAGTTGAAGTAGTTAGATTAAGCTGCTAAACTATTTATTACGAGAAAGATACCTGCTTCAGAAGAAACGTCTTTTCGAAGGACAGTCAAGAAATAATGTGTTCTCATACCAGTAATATACAAGAAAACCTCATAAATCTTATACAGTTAACCCATTCTGAGCTGAACTCAAGATGAATGACTAATGTTTAGAGGTCTTAATCTCACGTACAGTTTAATGAAGCCGTGAAAATTTAAATACATCAGATACTGTTTTAATTTCTGAAAACCTCTCTGGCCAAAAAATTGGTCCTTTACTGCCATTAACAGTAGTATCTTGCAAGTGGCACTAAAATTTAGAAATTCAAACTTAGAAAAGATAAGAATCAATCATTATGTAAAAATTTAGTAGAAACATTTTTAGATGGCACTGGGAATTACATTACATGTAATTCATGTGTTAAATTACTTTAAAGCATATTTCTGCAAATTATTCAACAGTCATAACACAGCAAATTTAAAGGTGCGTACCTATTTTCAAATATTACCATTTATTTTTCCATTCCATTTAAACCATTTATTTTTCCATTCCTGAACAAATTTACGAAACTACAAAGTTACTTATAAAATGCCAACAAAATGTCTTAAATCCGCATAAAAGTGAGATAACCTAATCATCTTCACAATTTTTTATAGCATAAATATCATTTTGACAGTTTCTAAGACGGGAAATAAAGATGTTTTTCCCCGCTTTTCTCCTCACGTTAGCTTCAGAGTAAAGGTGAAAGCTTTCCTTTTCTTTATGAAAGAAAATGGTCTTTGCTCGCGAAATTCATTTCATATTTTTGATGAAAATATTGTGAAGGATTTTCGTCTTCTTCCTACAACTGATGTAGCTGGTGATGAATTAATACATTGATGCCCATAATTAGGATTTAAGTCTATTTTAAGGAAATATTTAGGATGAGAAAAGGGGCTGAAAATATTTTTATATGAATAAATGTAAGTAAAGATCATGAAACATATATTTATATACAGAAATATATAAGGTGGCATTCATGAAATAGTGATTTTAATAGAAAAAAATATATAGGAAACAACGCACTGGTTTGCATCATTAGCAATGAAGCAAGAAAGGGTCCGAAACCTGGAAACAAAATCCGTAGAAAACTTTGATAGGCTATAAAGTGCTAGATATTTTATGTTAATTAACCAGTTATCATGATTTAAATCTTTACTGTAACTTCTTTTCGTGTATTTGACCAGAAAGAAAATTAAGTTTATTAAAGCTGAGGGATTTAATCTTTGGTTTCTGCCAATCACTCATTATTGCTAATATTCTCGCCAGCTCTGCTGATGAGTTATATTCTGCCTTTAGCATCTCGCTAGCGGATGTTTTAAAATACGCGCCGGAAAATATCTAGACTAGCTTACGTTATTTTGTTTTATCAATAGTTTTAGACTACGGTTCTATGTTCGAATTTAATTTTTTATGCTAATTAAAATATCCACAGGTAGTGGAAGTTTCGTCTGTAGCACAAGCTGTGCCTGTTCTATTCAATTTAAGGTAAAATAAACATTTTATTTTTAACACAGTGTTTTGTGAGTTGCTTAAGGTGCAGCGATAACTCGCTGGTAGTCTACTTGAGTCTTCAGGATATTAATTTTAACTTTCATTTAAACAGAAATCCTACAGCGTACAACCTTTTGCAATGCAAGTTTGGCATTAATAGCAATAGAAGTAGAAAATATTACTTGAAGATTCTAAAGTAATATTTTTCATTTATATTCTAGCGCTTTAAGAAAGTCTGTTTTGACACTTGTCAAAAAATGAATATTTGAATGTCCTTCCATGACTATCCTTACGGAGTTCAGAGTGAGGCAAGGAGCAGTCAGTCCATCTTGTTTACTTACGTAGGTAATGAACACAGGATTAACGATGACAAGAGGCGCTATCATCCGTTAGTGATTGAATTTCCAGCAACAATAAAAAAATTCCTAAAAACAAATCCGAGAAACGTTTAACTTCAGCACTCACGAAACTATGATTTTTAGCATCTCTACAAATGGTACTATAGATTACAACTTTTAAATTAATACGATTGTAAAGTGAAAAATATATTTTAAAAGTACGTATACGAAAATCGAACATACGTAGTTGTCTGAAAAAAGGTTACCTAGTCATGTTTTAAGTAATTTAATCATCCGTGAGAGTACTTTGTTTCATTAATTAGGCATTAGAAATCTTTTTTCTCGTGACATTATTTTAGGAATTCTTAAAAAAAGTTAAGTCGCATTTTTTCATAATATAAAAGAGTACTTTATTTGATAAAAGTTTATAACTAGATCCTATTAGAACAGGCATGGTTATGTATCCAAAGAAACATTCAATCATGCATCAATTCTAAAATACCCTGTATACGGCGCGTCCACAAAGCGCATTTATTTTCACAACTCTTGGTCGCAGATACATACTTTACTTCCAACTGCAAAAATGTTTTAAATAACGCCAAATGTATGTGTACTTTTAAATTTTTAAAAACTGATTTTGTATAAAATACAAATCTAACATTTTACATTTTCTTCCGGTATCTATATATTTATATTTAGAAATATTTTGCATTTGTCATAAAAATGAAACACAAAAGCGTGGCTCCCACACGACAGAAACTGACTAAGTAATTGAATTTTAAAGTTTGCGATCATTTTGAGTTTGCATTAAGGGGTCTGTCTACGAATAAAAGAATTATTTATTAGAGGTTGATTTTCCCCTTGAAATGCCATTCAATGATATTATTTTGCGATTTACTAGTGTCCTTATCTGTAATTATGCTATATTTCGTATGCCGAAGGAAATTTACGCAAGTAATGTATAAGTTTTCAAAGTTTAAAATGACGTCATTAATATTCTCATAACGTCATATTACTTCAGAATCAAAAGCTGGTAAGAGTAAAGAAACATATTAAAGTACAAATGGATTTCATTTTTAATGAATGTAAATAATATTACGCGTTGACTAAGTATCAGTACTGAAGTTTGGCATTGTTATTAAAATTACGAAATCTATGACATTCTGTGAATAAGACTTCGTTTTCGAAACCAAAATTATACTGATCAATATTTTTCACAATAATCTGCGCAGAATTTCTCCTCACTTAATTTCTTAATATCAAGTAACGTTTTCTGAGCGGTGCTTTATTTTTAGTTACTTATAAATGCAGACATTTCGCTCTTCAAATTTGCGTAGGCCCCTGAATATGATTCCAGGTTTATTATATCGGTTAATGTTTATAGTACAAGAGCGAAACGTTTTGTGTTTTATTTCTTACAATGAGTACAAAATGTTTCTAAATAGGCGTTTAGGCACCGCAGGTATGTTTCGGTTTCATTTCGCTGATTTTATAAAAAATTTAAAAATTTAAAAATTTAAAATTTAAAAATACCAAAACATGAATCTTTGCGTCATTTAAAACATTTTTGAAACTAAAACATTTTTGTTTTTTGAAGTCTACGTTTAGAGACAACGGTTGAGAAAATAAACACCGGGTAATGGCTTTTGTGGACATGGCATATAGGGATTAAAATGACTCACTTCTGAATATTCTTCTGAATCCACTTCTGCTATCAGAATACAATAAGTCTGCACGCCTACTGTTGTCAGTATGAAGTACTGCAATTTTGTTGCAAACATTTCTTATTCACGGTGTTTATGTAATTATCTTAACAATATGCAGTAGAACGTGAGACTACGAGAAGAATAAAATTTATTCTCTATTATATCAGTGATAAGTTCTATCACTCGTCCGATTTTTTATTTTCAGCATCGTGATGGAAAGTAGGTAAAAAAATCAAAAACTAAAGAAAGCAAACTTTTTTATCCATATTTAATATATAGTAATTCTTTGTATAGCGAATTCCATAATCGGATGCGCATTTGTTAACTATGATGCCTTTTTGCCAAGCACATTTTAATGCTAATGTGAAATGTATTCTAACCGAAAAAGCTTTACTTTTTTATATACGTTTCTATTCATTTATCTTCAGGACTGAACAATACACTTGGGGCTAAAAACAGCAGGTTTTTTTCAGTTTCTTTACGTGTTCAATTCAAGTGACGAATTGAGCTGCTTTCGCTTATGACCCTAAAGGCGCCAGTAGAGTTATGGTCTAATATATGTCTGTCTCAGGCGCCGCGAATGGTTTGTGAGTTCTACTGTGCTTATATACACATAGTAATAGGCCAGATGCTTTTCTCTTTAATTTTAAAACTGAATTATTACGAAGTACTGAACACGAGATCTAAAGCAAATTAGAAGATAACAAACATAATTTTATTTAATATTTTGGTTTACGAATTTTCAAATTAATATTTCTTTTAAAGATTTTATTTAGATGTTTCTGAATATTCCATCTAACACAACTGCTTTAATGAGAAATGGAAGATACACATGCATCCAACCCTTAGAATTTGCCATAATGGAGATGGAATTTGGTATCTTCTTCGTCTTGTCATCAAAATAGTTCACTTTGTTGCTGTTCTTTTCAGCACATATATCTGTTATGTTAATATGCAGAAGTGTGCATATATAACGTCATAATACAGAAATGTTTCTTTTTGCGAAATACACCAATTTGATTGTCAGGCTTCAGTATAAGATTAATTAATTCATTAAAAGGTTGGATAATCTTCATTTATTTTTCTTATTTTTTCCAAATTTCATGACTCTAGAGATATTCAGATTGAAATCGCGTAAAAGAAAGACATAATATAATGAAACAAATACAGCAGATAGTAGTTTTTTTATTGCTATTTTTTCATCTTTAACCACTTGCGCAATTGCTTACGTGCTTTGTCCAGCTACTGCTGCAAAGAAGGTACGCTTAAAAATGTGCAAAGTCTAGATAAGGGCACGGTAGGTTTTCAATAATAAAATTTGAGTTACACTTCTGTACAAAATTAAGTGAAATAGTTAATTTTCTAAATACACTTCAGAGCACAGAATTTAGAAAAGCTTAAAATGTTTTAAATTCTTAATTATTACTAAGTTTGGGTATTTGTATCTACTATTATTAAATTTTCAAATTGTAATTATCTTCAGTTTTATGGCCGCAAGACTCTGATTACTAATAAATAGTTAATTATCGTTTAAAGGATTGTATAATTTGGTAATGAATGGAAATTAGATTACGCAATTGTGATAAGTCACCTGAAAATAATTAAAACTATAATAATTGTTTCTTCTATCGTTCATAGTAGCAAACTAATCAGATATAAATTTAAGAGCCGGTCTCACATAAATACTAAAGCTTAATGCTCTTTAAAAGTCGTCATTTAGATAATAAGATGTCTTTTTAATTTCGATCCTGTTTACCTAGAGCTAAAACTTCATATAAATTTTAACTTCTACTTCTTAAAACATTTCTCACACTTACCTGAAATTAAATCGTTTCAAACCAAATTTAATATTAAGTTTACAACATCGAATATCAATACAAAATTTTTTAATTTCTGTTCATGTCTGTTGAATAGACGTGAAAATATGAATGAGTAACTAAATGATTAATATAGGTCTCCCATTTTTGTTTACCGTATGAGTCATCGCTTAGCCATAAAATGTCCTTTTTTTAAAAAAATAAAATCAATTAACATGATTATATTAAGCTTTTGTGCTAACTGAAATTTTCTCTTTACAATACAATGCGTAATTGCTTTGTATTAATATTCGGACTTGATTAAATAAAAAAATTTATGCTGTTTGGTTTTGAAGACAAAAAAACGAGCTTTATATTTTTCATGATAGAATCAAAAACATTTTACTTTTTTACTTCCTTGTGACAAATAAAGGGAGTATTGTATCACGAAAAATTTCGGGTACTGTATTTGAATGTATATATTCATATTGAGATATCGAATACAATTTAACGATGTTTTTGCGCGACAGGTGTACGTAAGAATAGAGTAAAGGACTCTTTTTCCCCAAAAGAATTATAAAACTGATTTAAAATGATTTCAGAAAAGATTTTTTCGTGGCGTCGGTACGTACGTACATATGTACCTCGCATAATTCAAAAACGAGTATTCTCAGAACGTTGAAATTTTGTATATAGGATTGCTATATACTGTAATTGTGCCCCTCTCATTTTAATTGCAATCAGCCGCACCAAAAGTATACACATATATCTATATCTATCTATCTCTTTCTATATATATATATGTCACTCAGCTGAGTGAGCTCAGTTTTTTATTCTTATATGCTAGTAAAATGCGCATTTTTCGCTTTAAAAATGATTGAATTATGTTGCTCTTATCTTCCGGTTAAGGGTTTTGTGCCTTTAGTTAACCTGCATGCAATATTTGTAGAATTATTAACAATTTGAAAGTTGTTTAAGTGCGGCTAAGCCTATTTTTTTACCATAGCAGCCATATTTCTTTACTTTTGAAACTTTACAGCAGAATAGTGAATTAATTCTTTCTGCACCTTTAGTGTCTTTTTGCAAAGTGGAACCAAAAGGAAACTTTAGTTTTGTGCACTGAAAAATCTGCCTTCTTGCATGCTGGCGAGTTGCTTGTTTTTGCTGTAACTGTAATTTTAATTAAGAAACTGTAATTTTAATTGTAAAAATTGTTTTTTTTATTGCTTTAACTGTACTTGGTGTTTTAGGTTTTTTAAAATCTTTCAATTTTTAATGAAAATATTTTGAATGTTTGTGTATTTTCGCTTTGCCGGGAAGTGAGAAATGAATTAATTGAATGAGAAATACATCTCTACTGAAATTCGAGGAAATAAGTGTTTCGTATTAGCAGAATATATTCTTTCCAGTCTATCTGAGACAGAGGAGAAAGTTTACGAATAGCACATGCGCATTAGTTAAATATTCTGTGAGGCGCTAAATATTCTGTGAAAAATTGTTTCTTTTTTATTTGTTTAATATATTGTTTATTTCTTTTATATATTGTTTTAGATTTTATATAGTATTTTAATAGAAGCTTTGGCAACGATGAGATAATTCTTCAGATAATGAAATTTTTGTGCATTCTGAGTTATAAAATGATAGAGATGTAACGCTGCTAAGTGAACCTAGGGCCACAGTGTCGCTATGGTAAATAAATACAGTGAATTTTAAAGAGTGCATTTATTTGGTTTATGCGCTATCGACGAAGTAGATTTAATTCAATTCAGTAGGTTTAAATGAAATGCAGGACAAAATGCGCGTAAGTTAATAATACGTACAAAGAAGTAATGTAGTGTATGCAACAGCTTTTTTAAGGATAAAAACAAGTAAATATCTTATTTTCTTTCACTTTAATGTATACTATTCGGTCCACAAAAATAAAGACAATTAATTATTCTTACGTTTTCGAATACTAGGATGGCAATTCGTCATAATAATCATGATCTTATGAGCATTCGTCATAACTGAAATTTGATGGCACATTGTTAGTTTTCTGTATTATCTGTATTTACGAGCTGATCTCAGGCTAAGTGTGACTATTTTTTACCCTATCATATTAAAATATAAGTACATGCTGACGTATTTATCTATAAATTTTAAAACAAAATACATATCAATGAAGAATGTTTTTTAAAACAATAAGGAAATTGGATAAGTTTGGCTAAATAGCGCCCGAAGTGTTATATTTGTATATTTTAATAGGCGTTACCAGAGATTAATCTAAACCCTTAAATCCATTTTAATACTTATATATATTTATTTGGGTACTTTATCTTATATAATCCTTAATAAAATAATTCAGAAAAAAGATGGATAACAAAATGATTAAATATCTTGTAGAATCAGTAGTAAAATTACACGCTGTGATTATATATGGTGCAGAAGAAAGTCACTCATCAGAGAAAGGTTCATGTTGACATTTTACTGATACGAATACATAACTTAACATATTTCTAACGGTAACTGAGCAAATCTAATAAATACACAGCAGTAAATAACGTAACCAATAAAGTGACTGTAATTCATTTAACGATAGAACTACCTTCAAGGCATATCCCAAGTTAATTCAGCTGTAATTCGATTACTTTCGTACATACACAAATATAAATGATAATATGGAGTTACAAACATCAGAATTAAGCGATTTTCTGGGAATAACGGAATGAATGTTCGCAAAAGATGTTTGATGTTTGAATCTTTCTATCTAAGAGAAATATGAGGGAATGTATTTACTTTGACAGCAAGTTTGAGAATGCTACGTTCAAGTTGGTTTTTCTGCGGAACAATATATAGACTTTCGAGACCTTTCTTCTAGAGGGATAAGGAAAATTACGGGTTATGCAACTTCAAAGTAAGGAAATAAAAATGGTTCTGCACAATATCCATTGTTATGGGTGTTCTTCGTAGTTGAAATTAATGTGCTGCATTATTAACCTTAAACAAATATTAAAATTACCTTATTGTTTTGAAGACTTTTATAAAGTCATTCTACTCTTCTTTTCTGGGTAATTTTAAAGGAAATCGTGTGATACATTTATAGAAATAGATTCATATAATCTAGTTTACTGCTGAGAATGAGAAAAAAATAAACATATTTCTTGAGTGGAATAAAGTGCTTTTAATTTTCTTATTCTTAAAAGGAAAATTTACTTTACACTCCATTAAATATCGTAATTATAATTTCATAGATGGAGTTGCTACCAGAGCTTTCCATTTAGTTTCAGCGGAGTACTTAAGGAAATAAAAGCTGATGTAGCTTTAATTTTTCTCGATTTGCTGCTTCTGCGAATATGTGAATCACTTTTCTGAATTCCTTCCGGGACGTAAACCGGAATAAGATAATCTGAGCTCAGGGTCTTTTAAAGATAAAAAAGAAATGTAGGAAAAAACTACTGAAAAATAAGTAAGTATGCTGACAACGCATATTAAAACAAATGTTTTTTCTAGAGTATTATACAGTGTTTAAGTTTCAAATTAATTTCTCTCTTTTTCCCGTTACCAGTTGCAAGGAGTTTATGGATTTACGATACTTACTGCAAGTAATTACCTATCATAAGTGAAGAAAAAATACAAATTAAAATATTCTAATCTTATCTTATCTTACCTGCTACAAATAATTAAGTTTGAAATAACTATTACTGTATCTGAGCACACAAAGTGTAGAAAAAAAAATCCTGATAGAGTTTTGTTCTTCTTGTGAGCAACTGCTAAAAACAACTCAAGTGCATTTTCCTTACAAGATTGAAAACCATTATATCATTAGAGCTATATAAAAATTATTTATAGTCTACTATAACAAATACTTTAAATTTAATTTAAAATACTAAATAAACAATTCATCTACGCATACAACAAATAAACTTTTGTATACCTTTTCAAGCAGGAAGAACATGCTATCTATGTCAAAGCAGGCACGTTGCGATTGTTTACAAAATTTACGTTTTACAAATAATAAAAGTAGATTTAGGCTGCCATTTATTGATACGAAAAATAAAAGCGTATTTAGCATTCCAAAACTAGTTATGGAATAGTAGAATGGTCGACGCGGTTTCGAAGTTCATGTACTGTGTTGCATATATTTTAAAATTGAGTCAGATACATTGAATTAGATTACTTTATAAAGTCTTCCATTGTGTCTCTCTTCTAGAAACTAAAAATTAATTTGCGGGTATCGTTAACCCAAATAGGAATTAAATTTGGTATATTTGTATCAGCTTGAAAGTGTGTAAGGTATTTCTCCCGCCTGCTTAGCATGCCTTCGTGGTGTAGTGGTCACCACACTGAGGGCGTATTCGAGCGATCCGTGGTTCGAGTCCCGGCGAGGGCATTGCTCATTTTACACATCTCTTGCTTCTAAATAACCTAATATCTCCACAGTGCCGCTCGAACTAAAAAGGTGGTAAATGATGATTCTACACCACCGGGATTTGGCGATTGGGTCTCCTAATCCCCAGTCGGCCTTTAGAAGGGAGTATATAAAGTATTTCCCTCGTGTTCTTAGCATGTCTTTGTGGTGTCAGCATACTCGGTGAGTATTCGAGAGCTTCGTGGTTCGAGTCCCGATGAGGGCACTGCTCGCTTTTCACATCTCGTGCTCCTAAACAACCTAATGTCTCTACAAATGTTTAAATGAATCTAATGTACCACCTATAATTATATGTTGGAGATGCTAGCTTATAATTATATTAATTATATTTAGTTAATAATTTCTCTCGACCCGTTTAAAGCCGATTTCCAAAATGCATTGAGCATTCACAAAATCAGAGTCGATTCAAATTTGCTTGAATTTCAAAATATCTTGGCTACAGTAATTCAGTAAAATATGTAAGTTATTTCATTTCAGTAACTACGCATTATAATTCAAAGGAAGTATTGCTCCATTTTAATATACATTTATTTTTATGTTATGTCTTTGTATGTTTTGTATGTTAATATACATTTATTTTTATGTTATGTCTTTGTATGTTTTGTATGTTAATATACATTTATTTTTATGTTATGTCTTAGTGTTGATATTTTGCTTATTAGTAATACACGTTTTATCAAACAATTCCATAGGGAAAATATCATTAAATAAATTCTTATTCTGGGCTTCATATCATTCTCATATTTCCTCGGAGCCTAGAAATTCTTGCTTATTCGTAATTCTGCTGCAACGCCAGTACATTGCCATGATGACATAATCGACTAATAGGTTAAAGGTCTTCCCTTTCTAATTAACAGTGGCATCTTGAGGTGACATTTAATTTCTGGCAATTTCCGGTTTCCCGTTGAGGAAATATCACTAAGCGAGGTATTTTTGCAACTAATGGATTACACTTAGTTTCATTATAATAATAAGCAAGAGAGCGACTGATTGCGTTGTTGATCATATGTTTTACACTTTTTATAGATTCATTTATGGTCGGTGACTGTCAGAATGATAGTCACAATAAAAAGTTTTGAAAATTTTAAATAGTTTCAGGCATCGTGATACAAGTAAGTTCCGAATCAGGCGAGGAAAATGGCTTTATAATACAAATTATCGAAAATGAGGCCCAAAACATATTTGACTTAAAAACTAACAGAAATGTTTTATAAAACTTCGAATATAACGGTATACGTTTTCATCCTTCTATTGATAGAATTTATTAATCTTTTCTGATTGGAAGCTTGTCAAAGTTCAGTCATTTCTGCAATGACGTTCTGACAAGAAATTACTGGCATGGTTAGACTTTCTGCTGTGTCATTAACAAACAGCATTTTGATGCGACATTTTGGTGCTTTGTGCCTTCCAGCGGCCTTCGTGAAAGGTTACATTACGTGACGGGGCGACGTAAGGCTATGATTAGCTTGCTACTTTGCTGACGTCTTTCGTTTTCAGCCTGAGAGGTGAAGGTTCGATATTTGGGTGGGGAATTTAAGTTTAAATATTCAAAACGATAGATAAATAAACAGTTGTAGAAACTTAACTGAAAACTTCTTAAATATTCTTTTATGATCGTTAATTCTTAAAATATTAAAGGAAAAAGAATCTGAGAAACAATGTCCAAGACTTAATTTGCTTTACTTAGTCATGTAAAATACTAGATTCAATATCGATATTTATTCAAAATGTTGAAGAAAAGAACGTAAGATGTTAAACAAATTATCAACGAATGCTTATCCATAGTAATTTATCTAACTCTATATCATTCATGAAAATGAATCCCTGCAAAGGATTGCATTGAATGTAACGATATTTATCATCCACGAAAATGCCAACTTAAGCGCAAATGTTTGTTTCTCTCCGTTTTAGAATAGGGATTATAAAAGCTGAATATCCCACTAATATATTTTTACTTTTATTAAATTTATGATCCTGGGAGATCTTTTAAAAAAAACTCCTTTTAATGGAATTTAAGAAAAGGATGCGTATTTTTAAAAGCCGAATTGTAAACATTTATCTCATGTAAACTATCAAACTTTCATAATAGAAGTATATCACGTGTGACATCAGCACAAATTATTGTACTACAATTTCCATGATTAGTTCAAAAAGTTTTCAAGTTGGGTAAATGAAACACTGTTTTCTAGTTCATAAATCTATTCAGTTAGGCGGACCGAATAGATTTGTGAACTTTAAGCGATATTGCTTAACATTTTTATCATAAAATTATTTAATTATGCAGACCCGGTATGAATAAAGCAACGAATTAAAAATTAAATTAAATTTACACAAGAATTGAAGGAAATAATATAAAATCTCTTGAATCACTTGAATGATTTGAATGAAAATCACTTGAATGACTTGAAGCAAACGATGCTGATGAAACTTGCTAAAAATCTTTATTTTGCCAAGCTTGACGTACCTTTAAGATGCAGAATTGAGCTGAAACATATCTGCTCTCAAAAATTGTCAATAAGAGTTGATAGGTGATAGATGCTAGATCGGAGAAGTGTTGCTAATCATTGCATTGTATGTTAAATTTAAACTAAATAATTCAAATTTTTGCGCAGAAAAATATCTTTGATATTATATCAAAAGGAAGAATATTTTCCTAATTTGATTACATGCATTTCAGTGATACGTTTTGGATGATGCTAAAAGATTTCGGACACAATAGTAAGAGAAATTTCAAATAAATGTACGAGACTGAATTAACTATATGAGAGTTATTGTGCAGTAACTAAAATCGATTGTTCTCAAAAACAAGAATGTGCGAACAGTTAAAACTCGTTTTCTTCGAGCATCGATTTCCGATATTTACTTTTTTCACTTGGTACTGTACATCGTAGCGCATAAACTATAATTATAAAATATATGACTGAGAAAAGAATTATTTGTGTTAAAAAGAAATTTAAAAATTAACTTTCTTAATTAATAAAATATCAATTTCATGATTACGATAATATAGAAAAATTCATTTGGAAACAAATTTTATAAGCGAGTTTTAGTGAAACGATGTTATTCCCCACTTTACACGAGTGATTATAAGAGGGATTGTATGTATGTTTAACTAAACTTTATGTCTGGAATTTGGTTCGAAAGTCTTCCAAGAAAGCATGCCTTCCCTTAGGCTAATAGCCCTCGTGAGCGTTTCCATAACCAAATATCCCTAAGAATGTATAACATATGAAATTTGGAATGACAGACTACTTTATATCATAAAAGATTATTAGAATACTTAAGAAGACACTCCACTAAAGGAAACAATGCAAATATGCATTGTTGCTTACCTTCACAACTGTGGTTTTTCCATAAAGTGTAAAACATTGTTTATTTTGAAGAACAGTTTAGTTTCAGGTATTAATATTTTAAACGATATTATTTATCATAATTTGCCATTTTAAAATTCTCTTTTTTGGAAAATAATAAACAAATAATAATAATAATGGCTAAAATAAAATTTATACAAGGCGCTATATAGCATGCCCTCTTCTTTTTAGAAGGAAAAATTACTTTCAGATTCTGTACTGTAATGTCAAACCGAAGACAGATCAAAGACTAAAAAGCTGATTGCAAAGAAACTTCACCGTTACACTGGATATGGTAAAGAAATGTTTTTATTATTGTGATCATTGAATTTTTCCAAAATTTTGATATAGCCACCTCTAGGTATGTTACATTTCATGGCAAAAATTTACAGATCTATTGAATTTTTTTTATTTTATTTCGTTTTGTAAAAATTCAGTTGATTTTAATATTTAGATGCTAAATAAAATTTTAAATCTTTAATTTCATCTAACTTGGAAAAAATCAAGTATTTTTATATATACAAATAACGAAGATCCTGCAAGCTGAATGTAATCAATAGCTTAAAATTTTAAATTCAACGCAGCTTATATTTTTAACAAATTTTCTCTAACTGTTGCACAAATTATAAACATTTCTCTATTTTTCATTTTAGTTGTATTTGACTTGGATTTATTCCCTCGTTAAAAGAGTTTTTTTTCTTATCGCTTGCGCCATCCATAATATATAAATAGCAATTCCTTTCTGCAATTCCAAATTTGGCAGAGCAGTGATTAAACAAACTCCTTAATTTCTGAAAAAGTATTAACATTCAAAAGTTATTTTTCAAAATAATTTCCTTTACAAATAAACTGTTTGCAGTACATTTTGGTATTGCCATTCAAATGTTTTCTGAAATCATTGAAAGTCTATTAATTGACCAAGGTACTTAAGTCCCAATCTTCCCTCCATGTTTGTTTAATTTATCTTATTATCTGCTAAAATTAGGATAAATAGTATTTCTTTTATATTGTTACATTAAGAGTTCGTTAAATAACGTTTGGCCTTTCTTGTTATTCTAATTTTAGTTTGCCTGAGTCGTGATGCCTTATGACATTATGCATAATAAAATTTTGTAGAAGGATAAATCCTTTTCAAGTTTTGGAGGAAACATTTATTTCACTAAAGTAAGTTTTCACTGAAACTCATAAAAACTATAATCAAAATTTTAATTTCGCTTATGGGCATCTGGTATGTCAGGAATGGAAGCGCAACTCAACTTAATAGGAGTGTGGAGGATTTCGCAGCTGCAAGTGCACTAAAAGATTTTCAATTTTCGCAGTTCAAATCAGACCATAAAAATCTATTGAGCCCTAATTTGCATATTTGAGTGAGTAGGTTTCTTGAATTAATAGAATAGATAAAAAAATCTCTGAAAGTTTTCAGATTGTTTTACGCCCAAAGGGGCGTTTTTTACATTTACACATATATACACGTTTCGAGAGCATTTGGGCTAACGGACTTTGAAAGCATGTTAAAACAGCATGTCTTTAGAATTTCCAGTGCGCTGTAGATAAAAATATTGTTACGGATTTCGTATTTACTTAGAATTGTAATTAAAATTGCTTTATTTTCCCGTGAAACGCAGACGATTTTTGAAGAGAAAGCTACGTCATGACCAGAATATTCTAGTAAATAATTAAAAAGCTTGTAAAAGCCGAATTAAAACACCTAATCTCAGTTGTAGTTGTAGCTGTTTAAAGCGAACTGCTGTTTATTTACTTAATGTTGTGATTGATTGTAGCGAATTCGCTATGCTTTTGGATTAACTTTATTTGTCTTGAATAGAAATCTGTTTAACGTTTGAGATATTGTCATATTGCACGAATATCTCTGAGGAAATATTTCAGTATTTTGTTTTATATCTTGAGAAAAGAATAAATTTCATTAACTTTTAAAAGACTTATGCACTCAATCCTTAACGAACCCGTACGCACTCAACGAAGTTTGGTGTCAGTGGTGGGATTATTTGAATGCCATTCACTAGAGCAGTGGAAGAACAATTGAGACAGCTCTTCACTGCTTTTGCCACATTTTAACAAAAGATGGGAGCTGGCCAAGAATCATTTGTAGGGTTTATATTTATTTTAACTAACATTTAATTTAAGTTATTTTTCCTGTTTATCCTTCATTTTCCCCTACAAATGCCCGTGCAAGAGTATGCAAATTGTAGTAGCACGCGCAGTTTATTAAAATTTAGCGGAAGCTATTTGAATTAAATAGTAGACGAAACCAGAGTTTGAGGGTCTTGCTTTGAAGTCACGCTAGTGAGGTTGCTCCGTAGAATTTACACTCACGTTTGTGAAAATTGCAACACCAAGAAGGAATCGTCATAATTGAATGCAATTTAATACACAGTTGAGTGGTAGTGGTACAAATAAATGATTAAATGTTCAAAGCAAACAAACAAGAACAAGAGATCAGAATCAGTATTTTGTGTGGCCACCACGCGCCGCAATAAGTGCTGCTACACGACGTGGCATGGAGTCAAACAAAGTTTGAATGTCTGACTGAGGAAGAGCATTCCATATCGTTTGTACGCGTACCCAAAGTTCGTCTGCAGACGCAACAGGACGAGGATCACGAGCAAGACGCCGACCAATGACATCCCACACATGTTCAACTGGCGACATATCCGGGGAACACGCAGGCCAAGGAAGAAGCTGTACCTGCTGCGCTGCAAAGAAGGATTTAACAATCCGAGCAGTATGAGGGCGGGCATTGTCCTGTTGAAATACAGCGCCTGGCAAGCTTTGAAGGAAGGGAACAGCTTCGGGCTGTAGAACTTCACGGATATACCGGTTGCTGTTCAGATTGCCCACAATTCGTAGCAATTGAGATCGTCTATGATATGCTATGGCGCCCCAGACCATAACTCCGGGTGTTCGTCCACTGTGGCGTTCGATAATGCACTCCGGAAGGTGGCGTTCACCGGCATAGCGTCTGACACGAATGCGGCCATCATGGTACCACAAATTAAAGCGGGATTCGTCAGAAAACACGACATGCTGCCAATCAGCACGCCAGTCTCTATGCTGATTGGCCCATTGTAGCCGCAGGCGGCGATGGTCGTGCGTTAGGGGGATCCTGTATAAAGGAGTCCGTGCGCGCAGTCCACACTGCAGCAGACGTCTACGAATTGATGAAGCACACAATGAAACACCTGTAGCTATTGACCACAGTGCTGCCAATTGTCTAGAGGAAGCTGTACGGTCCGTCCGCGCCATGCGGACCAGGTGTCTATCATCGCGAGCTGACGTCACATTTCGGGGTCCACTCCCGGATTTCCGAGTTGTCCGACACTCGTCCGTCCACTGCTTCCAAACGCGCATCACTGTGCTGCTGTTACGCTGCACACGAGAGGCTACTGCACGATACGACAATCCAGCTTCACGAAGGCCGATGATTCTCCCTCGTTCAAACTCTGTAAGTTGTTCAAATCTCGCTCTCTTTCGTCGACGAGGCATAAGTACAGATTGAGTTAACGTTTATCACTAGCAGATAACCACCGATAACCATACACGCCTCGCTACAGCCGTCTATTTATTCGGATCCATCAGCCGTTCAGAGGGCGTTGCTCAGCATACGCATGCGCTACGGATTTGCAATTCTAATCATTTGCATATCATGCGCTACTTTGCATTTCCTGAAAATTTCAGCTCACTCGCGTAAGTCCTTCATGGTGTTGCAATTTCCACAAACGTGAGTGTAGATCAGCGCGTATCGGCCTGTGTGTCTACCTTTGCAGAAGTGCTAGTTTTCAGGTGTTTAATCAGTAATCTTGCTGAATTTCAGCGGTAATTAAAAACGCGGTTAGTTTAGGATCTCAGAGCCCCGTCGGTAGTGCTTTGTTATTTGTTCACCTAGTTATTACTTTCAGTTTTACGTTCTACTTTAGTTAAAACCGTCGGGTTGGCGTTGTTTGTGAACGCCTTTATCATTTTAGAGATAAAATAAAAAGGGCTTCAACCCCTTCTTACGTTTTTGTGTAAATTCACACATAATAGCAGTCACTACATCAGTTTCTGACAAGTTGGGGCAGCGAGATCTTACACATTTAAAGAAGAGATAAAAGATTCCATAAAAGAGATGAAAGCGAGTCAAGAAAGGATGGAGACTGGTCAAAAATCAGTTAAAGATCAAATGAGCAAGTAAGGATGGAAGCTAGTCAAGAATCAGTTACAGATGAAATGAAGGCTGTTCAAGAACAGATTGAAGCAGGGCAAAATGGAATGAAAAGAGAAATTACCTACATAATAGAGAACAAATTCGAAGCAATGGAAGGCAGAATTGACGCTGTTGAAAATAAAGTTGGACACATTAAGGAAAGAGTTTATTTGGTGAAAGAACAAATAAAAGAACTAGTTTCTACCTTGGAGCAATGAATCGAAGGAAGGGTTTCTGCCGTCCAACAACAGATTGATATCAGGGTTTCTGCTACCGTCGTCAAAGAAGTTGACGCTTTAATAAAGTGCATAGCGACAGAAGGAAACAATCGGATGGTTTTAAATTTTTACCCATGCCTGATCGCCCCTCTCTGAAGCTATCGACATGTGACCGGAAAACCTTCTGGCAAGTGTATATAACACAAATTTCTGTAGCTGCGGATGCAAATGGATGGGACACGCTAAGGCCTGTCATCTAGCTGCTTCACTGAGAGCAGACGCATCGGATATCCCACAGACTCTTCCCGAAAACCAGGGACTCTATCCGGCACATTGGAGCTGCGTTTCGAGGAGAACTCTTTGAAAGACTACAGTAGACTTCAATTTAAATCCCGTCAAAACAAGCCCACCGAAACACTCCAAGAGCTCGCCACGAATGTGGAAAGATTGCCCCATCTCGCCTTTATGGAGCGCCCGAGAGAAACAAGGGAAATCCTGTTCCTGCAGTATTTTATCGATGGCAACCGGGATCCTGAAATACAGAAAGCACTGCGAATGGCCGATGTGAAGGACTCAAAAGATGGTCTGTTGTAACCGTGAAATTCGATTCAGCACAACAAGCCACTTGTAGAGACAAATCAGAGCTACTCACATACAAGAACCAGTGGATCAAATGCCTGCTCGCCTGGACGATTTACCCAGAAACATGAATGCCTTACATGGAATATTGGTGACAAAAACCGACCGTAAAGTGCTGAATTGCGGTGCTGAAGGGCACATTCGAAGAAACTTCAGACCACCCTAGGGCACGGGTGTTAAATCGAAGGAACTGTGTTAAATCTAAGGTAAATTAAACATTAAAATCACGTTTGGAAGTGCTGCTTACCATCACACGGTATGTAGCAGGAATTACAGACCCTTGCATGCTCGGATTGGATTTTCTAAGAAATACAATTTTCCCTTGGACTTTAAAAATAACGAACTGCATTCTGCCTCTGAGGACATAACTTTATTCGGGATTAATGACGAAAGAGTGAAATCTATCCACAAAATTATAGCTCAAGACGATATCACAATACCGGCAAGAACAGAAATTTTACTTCCTGGATTCATAGCCGAAAATAGAAATTTCCGCTACGGCGTTAGGGAATACCTCTAGAATTGTAATAGCCCTAAAGGGGTATTAAAGAAAAAAGACGGTTCAACCAGATTTTACGTGGACTGTCGCCGGCTGAACGAGGTTAAGAAGAAATACAGTTACCCTCTTTCTAGAATTGACGACATTTTGGACACTCGTTGTGGGGGAAAGTGGTTCTGGACGCTTAATTTAAAGAATGGATATTTGCAACTAGAAATGCATCCTGATAACCGAGAAAAGACAGCATTTACTACTGGACAAGGACTTTGGCAGTTCAAGGTGATGCCGTTTGAACTATATAATTCGCTTGCTACATTCGAACAACTAAGACAGTTTTAAAAATGTCTTTCCAACGAAGCATGTCTGATATACCTGTATGGCATCATCATCTTCGGGAAGAATTTCGAAGAACATCTTGAAAATCTTAGAAAAATTCTTCAGAAACTGAAATAAGCCAATCTAAAGTTGAGTCTCGCTAAATGTAAATTATTAAAACAGAACATATCATCTCTGCTGAAGGTGCTCACACGAATCCTGAAAAAGTGTCAGCAGTTAAAGACTGGAGACGTCCCGAAAATGTCCACCAGCTGATAAGATTTCTAGGGCTTTGCACCCACTATAGGAGATTCGTGAAGGATCTTCCATCGCAAGACCACTTCACAAGCTGAGAGCAAGCAAAAGTTCCTGTGGACAAATGAATGTGAGGATGAATTTCAGAACCTGAAGAAAGATTTCACATCTACGCCAATTCTAACGTATCCTCAGCTCAACAGACCATTTGTTCTCGTCACGGACACGAGTAAAGAAAGTGTCGCCGCTGTTTTGTCCCGAGAAATAGAGGGCCAAGAACGTGTAGTGGCTGACTGGAGAAAGTGCCTGTCTAAACCGGAAAGGAATTACTTTGTCACCAAGAAAGATTTGCTCGCCATAGTCAAAGCCGTAGAACATTTCCATCATTTATCTATACGGCAGAAAATTCCTGCTCCGCTAGGATCATGCATCATTGACCTGGCTTTTAAACTTCATGAATCCTGAAGATCAAATTGCCAGGTGGATACAGAGACGCCAGGAATATGACATGGCTATCCGTCATCGAAAGGGATCATCACATGAAAACGTAGACGCCCTGTCTCGAAGACCTTGCCCAGAAAACTGCCGATATTGTTTGAGGGTCGAAGCTAAATACCAACTGGTTAATCCAGTCGCAGGGCAAATAACAACATCAACATCGGCTGATCCAGACCCATGAAGTGACAAGGAAATCAGGAAAGACCAGCTGGAAGACCGTGACTTTAAATCCATAATTGAGTTAATGGGGACCTCAAACAGGAAACCTATCTGGCAGGACATTTCGAGCTAGAGTCCCACGACAAAACAATATTGGGCTCTCTGGGACTCACTCCATATTCGAAACCGCGTCTTGTACCGAAAATTCGAATTGGATGATGGAAAGACATTCCGATGGCAGCTGCTACTCCCAAGATCCCGGATCCCGGACTTTCTTAAGGAACTACATAGCAGCCCTGCAGGAGGTCACTTCGGAATAATGAAGACCTTGCAGAGAGTTCGGGAGCGTTTCTACTGGAATAATGCAAAGGATGACGTGCAAAAGTGGTGACGATCTTGCGATGCCTATGCAAGTTGGAAAGGGCCGAAGAAACGCAGCCTGAGGAAGCTGCAACGTTACAATGCAGGAGCACGTTTTGAACGTATCGCCTTTGTCATGTTCAAACTTCTTCAAAACAGACTATCTTTTGTTATTCCGGTAGTTGCGATGACGGGGGAAACAAAGGATAGAATGAAGAATCGTAAAAAGAAATCCTCGTCTTACTATTAAGGCGTTTGTTGTAGAGGTCTTCAGTTGCATTACCTTTCCAGCTTTATACTATGAGCAGGCTTTCAATGCTTTTCAAAAACAGATTGCTTCTGATGATAATCGTACTGAGTGCCTTAAGCCGAAACAGTTTATGCCAGTTATTTAGTTACTGAAATAGTGCTGAATATTTGAAAAGCAGAAATGGCGAAAAAGCACCACTTTTACTCAGTGGTCTCAGTGACAAACTTGCTAATAAACTTTTCGGGATGGAATACCTAAAACCAGTACCTAACGAAACATAGCAATAACGATAAAAATCGGCCTTAAATGCCTGAAAATTGTAAGAAAAAACATTTTTATGATTGAAAAGAAGTCATGCCTATTTAGCAGAACTTAATTACGTTTATTACTCCTATTAATGTTTTAAAATTAATAAAGATCAGTATTCCCTTATTTCTTTCTTCCGTATTTCTTCTATACCTTTCTCAATTATTTTTAAATAGAAATTTAATTAAAATGTGTAATTAGATAAGATAGTTTTCAGAGTTAGCTATTGATATTTGCTTTCTTATTCATTTATTTCCTTCTAACTCAGAGAAGGTTTAATACCTTGAAAAAAACTAAAATATTTTGCCATTTGCTTATTTTCTTGCTGAAATTAAATTGGGTTCTCTATCGGGTGATTAGTAATTTGTTGAATGAATGTGGCTAGAAACTTATCACATGAATATGTTGGAAAATAATCATTTTATACATACAAGTGATTTTGCTTACAAAATAAATTACGCTTATTTTTAATAATCAAACGAATTTAGTTTTTATGTGCCAAAAGTAACATGGAGATGTTTCTCGGACAAAAAGTATGATTAACTTACTGTGCAGTTTTAACAAGTTTTGAAATGCTAAAAAAGCTGTTTACAGAAGAAGCATACCATCTCTTTTCTTAAAAAAGAAAAATATGCGGAATATTTTGTTCCTTCTAGCAAAGAAATAACTAAGATCCATTATACCTATTTCTTAACAGGAAGATAAGATATGATGATAAGTGTTTCAACAAATCCAATGTATATCTAAGGCTGAATATTACTAAATTTGAAATTCAGTGAATCGTATTTCCTTTCTCTAGGGGGTTAGAATTGTTCTGTAAATTGTGTTTTGCTGTTTACATAGTACGTTTATTATGAAACCAATTTCACAGGTTTGAAACTGGCTATGCTAAGTTTTGCTAAAGAGCCATGGTTTTCAACCTGTTTTGCCCCGTGCATTCCTTTCTGCACTGCTAGAAGATAAAAAAATTAAGCAACAAAAATTACGGAAAATGTTGCTAACTGAACAAAACATGAATGAATGAATTTTATTCAAGTAAAAATTTAGGTAAAATGGAAGTATTGTAATTGCGTAAAATTTCGAGTATCATATTTCAAAGAAAATATGCATTTTGACAGCTATTGAATGCATTTTAAGAATTTTTTTGAGTGATATCTGAACGTAAGAACAGAATAAAGGACTCTTTTCACACCAAAAAATTATAAAATTGATTTAAAATGGATTCAGAAGAGATTTTTTTCGTAGTCCGTATGTATGTATGTATGTAACTAAAAAACGAATAGCCTCAGAACGTTGAACTTTTGTCTGTAGGACTGCTATCCCAAGTAGCATGGCAACGTCGCAATGACTTTGGAAACTCGTGGCGGATGATGTTACAAAAACGTTGCAATATGTCGTTTTTAAGACACCCATGTTATGTATTATATGCTTACCTTAATTCAGTTATCAGTAATTGAAGTATACCTTATCTTAATTGTAATGCTTATCCTAATTCAGTATCAGAAATTGAAGTATACTTATTTCAATTGTAATGCTTATCATAATTCAGTTTTTTTTCCGGTTTTTGGCTCAGCTTCGGTTCGAAGCCCTGGTAGTGACTGTAAGCAATTTCCTTCCTCCTCACAGAAGGTTTTGTGGTGTTACTGGAAGCACATCCGGCTGATAAACGGAAGGTCCAACGTTCGAGTCCAAACGGAGGCTTTAATTTCTGTTTACTGCTCCAATATAAATTTAATCACTATTTAATTTTCCTTTTTAGCTAATATAATTTTATTTACTGATATTTATATTTTGCGTTTTCATTTTCAAAATTTTACTTCATAATAATAATATAAACTAAATAATGTAAAAAACTAAAATGCGTAACTGCGTGAAATTAACGATCCTTTAATTTTCACACTAACAACCGTTCTCGGTAATAATTTAAATTGAATAAACATTTATAGATTTAATTGTAAGTACTTATTAAAAATCTTTTAATTTTATATTTATAAAGTATAGACTCATAACATATGTTTTCGTGTGACGTGAATCACGTTAATGTTATGAGCCAGTTATTTAAACGTAAAGAATAATATTTAGAAAAACATAATTAAAATTTTTGTCGTGAAATTTAAAATTTGTAAAAAAAGCTAAAATATGCCTTTAATTAAGGTTCCTTCACTATACTTCAAGAACGACACATATTATTAAAAAGATAAGAAATGAAATTAAACTTTTTCGTCAGCTGAAATTAAGAAAATGACAAAATGAAAGCATTTTGATTAAAACTTAAGATTAAAATCTGAAACAATTTATTCGTTTTCATATTCGTGTCGCATTTTGATTTGCAGTTGTTTGAAATGTAATAAGCATCAAAACGTTGTTGATATAAGCCTTAAATATATTTACTCAAAACCTTAATCTACCGAAAAAAAAGAAAAGCTTTTTTTGTGTAAATATCAAGTAAAATTCAAAAACGTGTTTCTTTGTCGCCTTGAAAAACCTTTACCCAATGCTTATTAGAATAGCTACTATAATCAGATCTCCTGCAAATTAAAAAAAATTGATGTGTATATCACATGACTTCCTTTGCATTTTGCATTTCATTTAAACTTATTGGATTGAATTAAACCTACTTCGTCGATAGTGTACAAGCCACAATAGAATAAATGCACTTCAAAGTTCACTAAATTTATTTACCATAGCGACACTCTGGCGCTAGGCTCCTTTAACAGCGTTACATCTCATTCATTTTATATCTCAGTATTCACAAAAATTGTGTATATCATCGGAAGAATTATCTAATCATTTCCACATATTCTATTCAAATACTGTAATATATCTAAAACGACGTATAAAAGGATATAAACAAATAAAAATAAATAAAAATCTGAAAGGTTTCAGATTTTAAATTACGTCCAAAGGGTGTTTTTTAAACATTTCGTATGTTACTTTTATTTATTGAATATCATGTTCTTCGCATTTAAACCATAAAATTCAGTTAAAGAACAATATCGCAAAATAATTTTAAACTGAGCATATCTTTAGAATTTTCTACACACAGTATCAGGCGCTGCAGATAAAAATGTTTTTTTCTGTACAACGTTGCCATTGCCCGCTTTGAAATCCTTGAGTTTGTTAATCAAAAATTCGTTAAAGTTTTACAAAATATGAAATCGTTAATAAAAAAAATTCCAAAATTCCAATTTGGGCTTCCAGATGCCTATATTCGCAGCAGGATTACGGCATTCAAAATTCGATGGCTTTAGGTACCGTCGTTTCATCACAATGCGAGAAACATACATACATCTATGCACATTCTTCATTATTTAATTTCTTTAAATATAGTACAGGGCTGCAATATTTTGTGGCAACAATTTGAAAAGTGATACAGACTTTTAATGTTTCCGACGCAAAATCGCAAAACGAAAACAATAGTCCTTCAGGGACAAAGCCCCTTTGGACTAATAATAATAAAAAAACATGTTTCGCAGACGATTCAGTATTTCTTATTCAATTAACTTAGTTCTCACTTCGTGACAAGGCAAAAATACATAAAAACTCAAAATATCTAGATTAAAAATTACGAAGTAAATCTTAAACACTTATTTCCTGGAATAAATTTCAGAATGAGTTATGCATGATTTAATTCTCAATAATAAAAGAAGGCGTTATCTTTGTTGTTGCGAAGCTTAGTTTCTCTAGATTGGCAACAAATCCACTATTCTGATAAGTTTCAAATGTGAACCAATAAGGCTGCTATGGTAAAAAAAATAACTTTAGGCGCACTTAAACAACTTTTAAATTGTTGATAATTCTACAACTGTAACATACAGGATAACTAAAGGTATAAAAACCTTAACCGGAAGCTAAAAAAACATAATTAAGTCATATTTAGAGCCAAAAATGCACAATTTGCAAACATTTAAGAGTAAAGAAACTGAGCTCACTGAGCCAAGTAACAGAGTGGCTACATATATATATATATACTTTTAGTGCTGCCGATTGCAACCAAAAAGGAAGGTGCGCAACTACATATTATAGCAGTCCTATATACAAAATGTCACCGTTCTGAGACTACTCGTTTTTGAGTTATGCGACATACATACGTACGTACAGACGCCACGAAGAAATCTCTTTTGTATTCATTTTAAATCAGTTTTATAAGTCGTTTAGGGGAAAAGAATCCTTTATTTTGTCCTTACGTACAGAAGTCACGCAAAAACATCGTTAAATTGCATTCGATAGCCGTCAAAATGGATATTTTCGTTGAAATACGATAGACGAAATTTTTCGTGATTGAAATACCTCCTTTTTGCTGCGTACAAGGAAGTAAAAATTTGTCTGCATGACTTTATTTAATCAACTTTAGATTGGCGTGTTAAACAGGAACCATGGTTATTATTTATTTTAAAATTAGCTAAGAAATTTCACCCAAGTTTATATTAGACAATGCAAATTGACATATTGTATTTATTAACTATTTTTGAATTTTCTAAGAGACTAGACACTGATATGGCATTTATGCATCCTTGAATATAAAAATATATGTACAATTTCTACTCTTTCTATCCAGCTGACGTCTCTTGCTTACTTGAGAAATAAGCGCATTCAAATCTTTACGTATAATGTATCACATTATATTCAATACGTTTGCATTATATTACATTACACATGGCATCAATGATTCATGCACACTGGTAAACTTCTTGCCTTTTTACTTCGGTATCAAATGTTATGGCGAGACACCTGTAATTGATTTTTCTTAAAAAATTATCAATACCAACATTATTATAAAGCTTGCTTCAGAATACATTATTTATATTTGGAATTATGAAAAATAAACTTAATACCTTTTATGAATACCTTTACTTCTTGATATTTTTTATGAAAACATATTTTTACTTCACAAAAGGTGCCAAGTTTGATTTTCTTTTGATAATTTTATATAGTTGTTATAATTTAAAATATAGGTAACTAGGAAGCCGGTTAAAGTAATCACGTAAGTCCATAATATTCATTCTGAAAGCCGATATTTAAGATTTACAAGTAAACTCACTTAAAATTTAAAATGAAACTTAAAAATTAAAACGTATGCGGTGCCACCTACCAGTATTTATGAATGGCTTGCCCTCTGTGATCCTTTGCTGGTAACAGCCTTTTAAAAATCTATAAACTTTAATTGCATCAGTGAAAAAATTATGTTTACTGCACTTAAAGATGAATTTTTATGTGTTGGTAAACCGATTTAACCAGTTATTTTATATCCCTCTCAACTGATACTTTTTGCAAACTTTTATAACCTAATTGAATATTTATCATACTTAGCTAACTTAACTAAATGTTTTTCGTGCTGTATTCGCGTAACTACAAGTTGTAAGGTTTTAGTTAAACTAACCAAGTTTATTTTAATTTAAATCTTTTCTATCTCCTCTCTGCTTCAACCTCCTGTCAGAAGAAGCGCGTGTTTTTAGCTTATGCTAATTTTTGAAGTTCAGCCAAGCACTATTTAAGCCAGAGGTAGAAACCTCTCGGTGTGTGAGAGCTTTGCCTCAGATCACGGTCACGCTGCTCAACGTTCGCCTGACCAGCTAGCAGTTTAAATTTATAAGCCATAGTGCTTACTACGTGATTGCATTGTAAAATAAATTAAAGTGCGGTAGTATTTAGTATACCTTGCTACGCACCCTTTTAGATAGAGGCCAACTTCCGCGAATTGCTCTGCGAAGCAAAGTTTAATTTAAGTTATATTTTAATTTATTTAAATTTATTTGATTGTTACGTTAAGACCCAAGTGCGGTCTTTTACTTTCTGTATCTCTCCCGAATAGGGAGGTTTGTTATTAATAGTGAATTAATAAAAGAGGATTTCAAATCCCTTCACGTGCAGTTATTCTCCAGCCCAGCAGTTACACCAGAACATAGCGTACCTTCCGCTCCCTGTTCCAGTTCAGGACTGAAAACTTGAGAAGAAACACCCTGGTAAATATTTCACAATGTCTGCAAAGAACACGCACCGAATACTCAGTCCTGATAAAGTTACCGTATTCGCTTAACTACAGTTAGAAAGGAATTAGATTAGGTTTATTTATTTTTTATGTTTGGATTTCAACTTTAACATAAATTCAACCGCAAAAATAAACAGTACTTCTTGCAAGATACAAATAGTTGAATGTACGAATCGTCGAGATTTCGATATTAGTTTAATTGTTGAGGCATTTGAATGTAACTATTCCTAACTACTAGGTACCCTAACGGATTTAGAATTGAATAGAATAATTATTAACTGAGTAGACTGCATTTAGCTACACAAGTGACGATTCTGAATTGAGTGAATAATTGCGTCAATCGGAAAAAACCATAAGTCAAGTCTTTTGCTTTCTACTAATTCTGCCAATTTCTCCTCATTCTATTTGGAAGAATAGCTAACAACTTCTGTAACGAATGCAAACCGTGGACCCCCAAATCAGAAACAGATTAAATATAAAAATAATTCGTTAAATACTCGTAATAAATAGTATAAGATTGCGCCATTAATGTAATTCATAAAATACATTTCCAGTTGCATATACAGGGTATATCAGTACAGCGATGACAAACTTTCAGGAGAGACAGAGCACACCTAGGAGATGGGAAATCACATAGCAATGCATGGTCGGAAACTCTTCTCTGGTGCGGTAGTGACGACACAAAAAGGAAGGGCACAAACAGTGGTACAAAATGTGTTTAACAGCAGAAACCAAGAAATAAGAACAAAAAACAAACAACTATCATCATTAAAGGAGTTCGAAATTAAGACCGTGATGCAGGCCTCACTTTTCCGGCGCATGGAAGATGCATGACGCACGTCTCCTGCATCACGGTCCGGGTCGTAATTTCGAATACCTTTTTGATGACTATCGTTGTCTCTTCATGTTGTTTTTTCTTTGTTTTTGCTGTACTTTGAATAATAAACATGTTTTCTTACCCCGTTCATGCCAATTCATATTCACAATTTATATGAAAATTTCATATTGAAATTGCTTTACTGTTAAAATTAAATTTTTATTAGTTATATATATTACGAAGAAAACTGAATTTTATAGTGATATTTATAAGTCGAATTTATCGCTAAATTGATTTAAAAATTTTAGATACCTTCGAATTATATATTGTTGCGTGCGTAGAGTTTGTACTAGATTGAATGCTCAAGTCCGATAAAAAATTAATAAAGTTTACTTTTAACAGAAGAAATACAACAAACCGCTGGATTTTTTCTCAACGCTATACATACAGTATAGCAGTATCCCGAAATATAATCAGTAGCTATATTTAAACTACTAAAACATTAAATAGAATGCCATCCAAAGCGAATCCGATCTCACCTGGAATTCGCTAAAATCAGCAACAACAGTTATCTAAACAACAACTGAGCTGAGATGTTTCTCTCTGGCTTTTATAGCTCTTTAAATAGGCCACGCGAGACAGTTGTAGCAATTTCTAGAAATTAAAAAAAGAGTAGAATTACCGTTGCAGTAACATAGTAGTCAGTTACATTTATTCAAATTAAATATCAATGACGGAGAAAAACGTTTATGCAATGTTAAATGCACATGCTTTTGTATTTTTACTTTTCCGGTGTAGCTTTCTCTTAAAATATGTCACTCGCTGCATTGCACGGGGGGAATAAAAAAATTTTAATTATAATTCTATTAAAAATATCTATTTAAATCAAAGCTTGTAACAATATCTTGAATGATATTAAGGAGGATTACTCCACTAAATTTTATCCTATAAGCTTCTACTTTATGATTAAGCAGTGGTCAACATATTTGCAGGCTTCCAAAGAAATTCTTATCTCTTATGAGAACGAAGAGATAGTTTCTGTAAGAGTATTAATTTGAGTTCATAAATCCAGTTCTTAATGTTTAATTTAAATTTTACTATAAAGCATGTAGAAGTGTAAAACAATCGTGCTGCACATTTAAACGATAATGACTGTTGAGATTCTTAAAATAAATTTATTAATGTGTACCAAGATTTTCGCCTTTATTTTTCTTTAACTGAAAGTTGTGTATTTTTAAAATCGAAATATTCTAACAACGAATTGGGCCTTATTAGAATATTTAGATTTTAAGCAATGCTAGTTCCATAACAATCTTCTGCAAAGAAATAACAAAATAATTATTCGCAAATAAAATAAGGAAAGCAAAGAATTCCCTGTCCTTGCTTTAACTGCCAGCCGCAAAACAGTAAAATTGCATCCACATAAATACTGTCATTACATGCCTCACAAATTCTATTTTTAGGCAATTTTTCTGTATATATTTCCAAGCAATCTGCCTAGACTTGCAAGTTGGAAATCAAGATAATGATTCCTACATTATTAATTTTAACGTAAGCAGATGCATTCAATCAACACTTTGCTATGAATTGAAATACAAGGCTGAAAGTTTCCTGAAATCATCATTTGACGTAGACTTTTACTATATGATAATAATGATTTATGCTGTAACTGCAAGCATGAAGTTTAAACACTTGTATATAACTTTAAAAATCATTTGAAATGATAAATTATTTCTAAGTAAAATCGTTCTTACAGAGGCTGTTCGCACATTTTTAGACGATTTTGGTAAGCGGTAATAAAACATCGTTTGCTGCAAAAGAAGTAATTGCAATTGTACTATGTTTTTAAAAGTCAAAATTATCGTGTGTGGCTTGAAAGTTTTGTTTTTATTCAAAATGGCGAATTTAACAAATCAGTGGTTCGAAGGCTACATTTACGCTCTTTCCGAAGAGAAATATGCATACTCCGTTATCCAAAAACGATGTGAGAAACATGGTTTTGTGATATCTAAAGCGTCGATATGTAATATCATCAACAAGAAAGGAAACGAACGTCAAATTGGAGCCTCAAGTGGGACAAAAATTCCAAACAAGTATCCAAGGAAAAAACGGACATCTTCGACTATTGCAAAGGTACGTTGTTTAATTTTAAAAGAAAATCCCCTTAGTCAAAGGACAGTTGCAAAATCATTAAAATGCTCGGTGTCCACTGCAAATAAAATGATAAACGTTGATTTAAATCTTAAGAAAGCGAAAAAACGCAATATGCATCGTCTTCGTCCAAAGCATATCGCTCAGCGCAGGACACGCTGCAGAATTCTATAAGAGAAACACTTATCCAAAGAAAAATGGAAAACAATTGTCACAATAGATGAAGCATGGGTGTATTTAAATGATTGTAACAAAAAAAGAGCCATTTACTATCATAAAAGGGGAGAAAAAATTTAAGTACATGGTTCAAAGAATCGAAAGAAAGTTTTTCTAAGGGATTCATGATTGTTGCTGGTTTTTCTTATAATGGCAAGTTAAAAATAAAGAGAGTGCAAAAAAATGTCAATATTAACTCCAAATACTATCAGGAACATATTTTATTGCCAATTGTTTTGAATGAAATACCATCGCTTTACCCACAGTTCCATGAATCTGTGAGACTCCGTCAGGACAAAGGTAGCAGTCACACATCAAAATTCACTGTACATTTCCTAAAAGAAATGGAACAAAAAACTGGTATCAAAGCTATACCCTTCACTGATATCCCTACTAAATCTCCCGATGTGTCACCTATGGATTTTTGTGCTTTCGGACTTTTAAAAACTGCATTATCTAAACGTTGTCCCCAAACCCTAACAGGACTCTGGAAAGCTGTTCGAGAGGAATGGGTTAGAATACCTCTTCTGACACTTCAAAAGGCATTATTATCCTCGAAATTGCGGTGTCGAAAGATAGTTCAGTATAAGTAATGTCAAATAGAACATTTAAAACACAAGAATTTCATGTAATTTATTTCTGTGAACACAATATACATCGTCTAAAAAATGTGCGAACAGCCTCTGTATTTTACCGCGGAAAGTTTCTCCAGATTCACTGCATTGTATTTTCACCTATGTGAACAATAAGTTGCATACACTATTAGATGATCAGATTTAATTCACTCAGCAGATCAGATTTCAACTATTTGAAAAATACGTATTATGTTATTTCAGAGTGATAGGTTTATTTGGATTATACGTAAGTTATTTAAAATTTAAGAGAAATTAACATTTGCTTTGATTTTAAATGCTTTCTGTGGCTGCAATTAAAAATTTCTTTTTATTTTGCTACGAATATAATTTATTTGTACAAATGGTATGAATAATAAGATTCATATATGGCATTTGCAAGTTAAGTTTTTTCTTATTTGATACAGTGTTATGAAATAGTTGTAGAATCATTAGGTTTATCGATGCAGGAGACGTGAAAGATGTGCTAGACCCTCGCTAAGATAAGCGTTAGATGTGCTTACGGTTACGTCACGACAGCACGTGAAAAGCAGGGAGAAAATTCCTTATTTAATACACAGGAATATGAAGTAAATATCTTGTGAAATTATCCTCATGATGATCTCGATATATGACTTTCATTTAGATAGCATCGATTTATGCCGAGGCTTTTTGTAAGAATTTACTTTTCAGTTTAGAAATCAGATTTATAGTTCATTTAATATATATTTAAATACACGGAATAGCTTCATATTGATAGAAAGCTTAAAATAATGCTTATAGTTTATATTATGGATTCAGCTGGTATAACACGGAAAAATAAATTCAAATATTGTTACGAATTTCGAATTTAGTTAGGCATTTTTAGTAGAATTATAAATAAAATTGTTTTATTTCGCCGTGCAATGCAGCGTGTGACAAATTTTAAGAGAAAGCTACTCCGAAAAAGTAAAAATACAAGAGCACGTTAACACTGAATAAAAGTTTATGTCGGTAATTGATATTAAATTTGAAGAAATGTAATTGACTACTATGTTAGCTGTAACGGTAATTCTACACTTTTTGCTTTCCAGAAATTGATAGAACTGCCTAACGCAGTCGAGGTAAAAAGCTATAAAAGCCGGAGAGAAACATCTCAGCTCAAATGTTTAAAGGAGCTCTTGTTGTTTAGTTAGCTGTTGTAATTTTGTTGATCGGATTAGCTTTCTCTGCGCTCTGGATTGCGTTCTACTTAAAGTTTTAATGTTTATAAACAAAATATTTCATTAAATATAATTTAACACAGAAATTATGTTAAGCATTTTCCTTTGCTAATAAAAAATTTTTTACGCTGCTACAATAAAACCTATTTCATTCATCAGATTTTTAATTTGAAAGAATTTGCAATTGAAAGTTTTAAAAAATTAGATTATTTTTAACATTACACAGAATTGCAAATATCAGCTTCTTACATATTGTTACGGATTTCATATTTATTTGGTTATTTATTTAGAATCGTAATTAAAATTGCTTTATTTTCCCGTGCAACGAATGCGAGTTTTGAAGAGAAAGCTACGTCGAAAAGTAAAAATAAAAGAGCTCGTACATTTAATATTTATTAAATAAATATCTTGTAATTGCTGTTGCCATCCAAAAAAATTGAGGTTTTACAACGTGCATTTAATATTTAATAAATAAATAACTCGTAATTGCTCTTGCCATCCCCAAATTTGAGATTTTACGAGAATTTCTAGTAAATAATTAAAAAAGCTTATAAAAGTCGACTTGAAACACCTCAGCTCAGTTGTAGTTGAAGCTGTTTTAAGAGAACTGTTTGTTTACTTAATGCTTTGATTGATTGTAGCAAATTCGCTGTGAGATTGGATTAACTTTATATGTTTAGAAGTGAATTCTGTTTAACGTTTGAGATATTGTGATATTGTACGAATATCGCTGAGGAAATATTTCATTGTTTTGTTTTTATTTCTTGTGAAAAGAATAAATTTTGTTAACTTTTTTAACAACTGGTGCATTGAATCCATTTCGAGCCCGTACGCACGTAACAATTTTTGGTGTCAGAAGTGGGATTTTTGAATGCCAATTACACGAGGAATGGAAAAACAATTAAGTAATTTATATCAGCCTTTGATGCATTTAAAGAAGAAATTAAAGCTGGCCAAGTTTCCGTTAAAGAAGAAATTAAAGCTGGCCAAGTTTCCGTTAAAGAGGAGATGAAAGCTGGTCAAGCATCTGTTAAAGATGAAATGAAGGCTGTTCAAGAATCTGTTAAAGATGAAATGAAAGCTGTTAAAGAAGAGAGTACCTGTATAATAGAAAATAAATTTGAATGTACGGAAGTCAGAATAGACGTCGTTGAAAATAAAGTTGGACAAATTGAAAAGAACGTTTCTTCTGTCAAGGAACAAATAGAACACAGAGTTTCTGCCGTGGAACAACAAATAGATTACAGGGTTTCTTCTGTGAAAGAACAAATAGAAGAGAGTTACTGCCGTGGAACAACAAATCGATGACAGGGTTTCTGCTGCCGTCGCCAAAGAAGTTGACGCCTTAAAGAAGTGCATAGCGACAGCAGAGAACAATTCGGATGGTTTTAAATTTTTACACATGCCTGCTCGCCCCTCTCTGAAGCTATCGACATATGATGGGAAGGCGATCTGACAAGTGTATAAGACTCAATGTTCTATAGTGACGGAAGCAAATGGATGGGATTTCCAAGCTAAGGAGTGTCATCTTGCCGCTTTTCTGAGAGCAGAAGCAGCGGATATCCTTCAGACTCTTCCCGAAAACAAAAGGCTAGATTTCGATGCTCTGTCCCGCGCTTTAGAGCTGAGGTTTAGAGAAGTGTTTAGAAGATTACAGAAGGCTTCAGTTAAAATCCCGTTAACAGATGCCTACGGAAACACTCCAGGAGCTCGCCACGGATGGCGAAAGGCTCCTTTTCGGAGTGCCCGACAGAAACAAGGGAAATCCCGTCCTTGCAGTACTTTATCGATGGCATCTGAGATCCTAAAATACAGAAAGCACTGCGAATGGCTGATGTCAAGGACTTGAAAAGTGCTCTAGTGTACACCATGAAATTCGAGGCAGCTCAGCAACCCACTCGTAGAGACCGCCAGCCAATCACAGCTGCTCACCTACAAGAACCAGTGGATCCAATGACTGCTCGCCTAGACGATTTAACCAGAAAAATAAATGCCTTGACATGGAATATTGGTGACAAGAAACCAACCGTAAAGTGCTGGAATTGCGGTGCTAAAAGGCCCATACGAAGGAACTGCAGAACACCCCAGGACACATAAGTTAAGACCGCACCTATCAAGGATGAGGGAAACTAATTCGTAGCCATCTCGCGGGGCGGAGGTTGCCAGATAAGGAAAAGCTTCAATTGAAAGCGCTTCAGATTTCTTCAGTGATTGGCGGCAGTAACGGAGTTTTCATCAGGGGACACATCAATGGAGTTCCTTGTAACGTGACGATCGACACTGGAGCCAATGTTACCATCATTCGAAAAGATTTGGCTCAACAACTCGAAGGTAAACTTATCTGGACGCCGCCCTGCGTTACCCTCCACACTGTGTCCGGTGAGAAGATCGATATAGAGAGGAAATTAAAAGTTAACATCCCATTTGGAAGTGCCGCTTACCATCACATTTATATCAGTTCCAAAGGAGCTTTTTTTAATGTTTTGTGTGTTACCTTTATTTATTAAACACCATGTTCTTCGCACTTAAACTATAAAATTCAGTTCAACAGCAATATCGCAAAATAATTTTAAAATGAGCATATTTTTAGAATTTCCAGTGCAAAGTCTCGCGCGCTGGAGACATTTTTTTCCCTTGTAAAGTTGCTCGCTTTGAAATCGTTGAGTTTGTTCATCAAAAATTCGTTAAAATGTTACAAAATATGAAATCGAAAATAAAACAAATTCCAAATTCCAAATTTGGGCTTCAAAACGCCCATATTCTGGTGGAGACCTACGCGATTCAAAATTTGATGGCTCTACGTACCGTTGTTTTATCACAATGCAAGAAACATACATACATTTATGCAGCTTCTTCATTATTTAATTTCTTTAAATATAACACAGGGCGATAATATTTGGTGCAACAATTTGAAAAGTGATACGGAGATTTACAGTGAATCGACGCAAAATGCTAAACCGAAATTAATAGCCCTTCTTAGCTAACGCTCCTTTTTGCGAATAATAAAATAAATTAAAATAAAAGAAAAATCTGAAAGGTTTCAGATTTTAAATTACGTCCAAAGGATTATTCAACATTTTTTCTCTTACTTTTAATTATTAAATATCATGTTCTTCGTACTTATACCGTAAGATTCAGTTCAAGAACAATATCGCAAAATAATTTTAAAATGAGCATACATTTAGAATTTCCGATACACAGTCTCACACGCTGGAGTTAAAAATGTTTTTTCTGTACAACGTTGTTTTTGCTCTCTTTACAATCCTTGAGTTTGTTAATCAAAAATTCGTTAAAGTTTTACAAAATATGAAATCCATTATAAAACAAATTCCAAATTTTAAATTTGGGTTTTCAGGCATCCATATTCTAGTGGAAACGTTATACTATATTCAAAATCTGATAGCTCTAGGTACCGTTGATTTATCACAATGCGAGAAACGTACATACATTTATGCAGATTATTCTTTATTTAATTTCTTTAAATATAATATAAAGGGCGATAATATTTGGTGACACCAATCTGAAAAGGGATTCAGATGTGTTTTCGATGCAAAATGCCAAATTGAAATTAATACCGGCTAACGGCCTTTGGGCTAATATTAATAATATAATAAATATAAAATCAATTACAAATAAAAATATATTACGGGATAAAAGTGTATTAAGACTGCGTTGATAATAAATTCTGCGAAATATAGCATTAAGATATTTACTCACAAAAATAATTTAACAACTAAAATGGGTGTTAAAAATTATTAGCAGAAATATGGAAGTTTCAGATATACTCGACATTTGCGGAAAAATTTGCTGATTTCAGAAAATCTCACAATATTTACAAAATAATCCCCAAAACGCATACCGAGATGGAGGTTCTACTATAGCAATAACGTGTGAACATAGCTACTATGAATCAGAGTAATCAATTCAATAAAACCAAAGTTTACTCTCCTCGATTAAAATTCTGTAATAGACTTAGAAAGTCAATGGAAGTAAGTAAATTGCTTTTTCTGAAAAGCATTTGAATCTTTCATAAATTAGAGACTTTATCTTGAAAGCGTGTATTAATAAGCGAATGCTGGATTTTAATTGCATTTTGGCTATCAGAAAGTCCGCATTAATTGAGTAATTATTTTTATTTTAATCTGAAAAAAAAGCTCATTTAAATGAAATTGCAGAAAAAAATTCGAAAATTAAGGCATTTAAATATTTAGCACTAAATAAAGGATTTTAATAAAACTTTATAAAAAAATGAAATCAAAATAATTAAAATCATTTTCTTGTAACGTTCTATGTTTCACATGAATGCTTTTAGTTTGGGAAAAAATATCGCCGTTTTAAGAATATCTTTCATGAAATTTATTATGCTTCTGATTGATCTTTACGGTCAATGAACTAAGTAAAACATACTCTTTTTTCTTACAAGTAAGGCTGAATATTAAATCTTATATAAATATATTTTGTTTTAATTTTATCTTGTACCATTTAACTTCCCTTTATATGAAATATATTATTTATTTCCATTATAGCAATTATGTGCCATTCATCTTCCTTCGAGCTTTAATTAAATTGCTTTGTAAATTATAAAGATATTTCAGGCTCATTTTTATCATTTAATTGGGATTTTTAATTCCCTAACTGTGCAGAGTATCAATATTCTGAATGATAAGTTGAATCTATTAAATTTGATGATGAAATACTGCATAATGTTGTAAAATGAGAAAGACTGTAGCCATCATAGGGCGTTAGTAATAAGATGAAATAATTTTAAGTTTACCATAGTTAATTTACTCAGTACTATCCATAATAATTATTTTAATTCATACTTTCATTCTAGACGTTACAAAGATTTAGCCAGTATACAGGAAGATGCTGTATAGTTAATTGCAAATCTTATTGGCGGTTTCATAAGAACTTTCTGCTCTGTGAATTTCATATGCTTAATTTAAAAAGAACGGAAGTAAAATAAGCAGCGTCATAAGGTAAAAGAAGATACTGAACATTTGGAGGTAAGTAAACAGCAGTTTAAAATAAATTCTCATTTGAAAAATTTGACAGTTCTAAAATTAACGCCCGAAACCCTTCAGACTAGAGAATTAATATTTGAGAAGTATTTGTAGTAAGTCTTAAAAGTGCGTTTGAAGCTTTACTCTGTTACACGAAGTCGCCTTTGAATTAAGACTTACGAATTTTAATTTTAATACTATCAGGAATAGAAGCTAGCAATAAAAGTCTTAGCTACAGCATGGTCTTTAGGAAAATAGACTAAGGACCTCGAAAATACACTGTTGGAAATGGTGCATATACTTTCGACAAACGGCTGCGCAGAAGGTATAGCGATATCTAAGGGTCCGGGTTCAAATCACAGAGAAGGCATGGATGTAAATTATCTGTCCCCTCATAGGAGGTAACGGTGGCCGCTTATTAGGTGCCTACATAATAAAATGACCACCACTTCTGGCCTTAAAGTCTAAAATATCTAGTATTTGCCATTAAAAAGAAAATATTCGACCAACGGTCTGTCGAGTAAATTGCTTTTCGAGGCATTTCAACTCTCCCATTTTTGAACGTCGAACCTTTCAACTGCCTCCCTCCTACATGGCTAAACAGGCAACTTGTCAAATACACAACTTTGAAGCGTAAAGAAGGAGTTACTACATAATACTTGCGAATTGATGCTTCTACCGCTTCAGATGAGGATAAGCCCCAAAATAAGCTTTGGCTCTGGCCTTAAGTGCAAATGAACAAATGCGGCTTGTCGAAGTTAAAGCCGGTAAATCTTATTAAGTACTAGAAAGGCGTAGCGAGTATAATAGTGAAGAAGTTCATCAAAAGCTTTTATCAAACACAAAAATTCTGCTTAAGTAATTTAAAGCATTCTGTTGAGAGATGATGAAAGTCGAAGTGAAAGTAAAGGTTAATTAATAAGGTGATTAAGTTTATTAATATAAAACTTTATAATATAAATGCAGATATTCACAGAAGAAAGTCTGAGATTTAGATGATGACAAATACTCAGTTTAAAATTATGCACAAAATTTTGCAAGGAAATGAAAAATCTTCTTATAAGTTTACGATAAGTTTTGTTAACCAAATAGCATTTAAACATTAGAAACAAGAAACTGGTCAGGCCAGATACAAATGTGAGGGACACAGAAAGAAGAAGAAAAAAGTGTATTTTAAAAAATAATTACTTTTATTTTGATTTCCCTTAAATACGTAATATTTTTCCGATCATTGAAATTTGACTATAATGACTGATTAATTCTTGAATTGTTAGACACTTACAAATTATTCTCTAACTCTTAAAATTTATACAAAATAAAAAAATAGTTTTAAATTATTTCTGTAAATAGAAGTTTCAGTACTCAAATTAAAATATTAAGAGATTTTTTAAAGTTTCCACTGTTCTCAGACAAATAGATAAATCTTTTGGAAACTCAAATTCTGCATATAGCTCTAAACTATAAATATAACAATAAGGCAAACTGAGCTTAGCTTAATTAAAAAAACTCAGATTTCATTCACTTGTTTTCAGAAACTTCTCACTAGTAATTAATCGTTTTCAAGGCTTAATCCTAACAAGAACATAACCAGAAAATTGTTAATTACTATGTCATAAATAGATACATAGTACCAATAATTTTCGGTAATCCTACGAAGTCTATCATCTTTGATATCCCATCTTTCGTGAAGGATTAATGTAGACACTTAAGAAAGAAATAGGTTATTTGAAAATAAAAAAATAATAAAAGTCAAATAAGCTAAAACTTTGACTGATGTCAAATTTTAGCTTATTTAGAAATAAATAAGCTTTACATAGTTGGATTAAAAATTTGCAAATGCTTAGTCTCTGAATGATACGTATTTAATGAAAATAGCTAAGAAATTGCAAAGGAGGAAAAATTTTTTCCATCATTTTGCATTTCATGTTTCGAAAAACAAAAGAAGTTTTGCTGAAGAAATGAGGAGCTTCTGCTCTAAGCTTACAATGTGAGTTTTAACGGCAGTTTAATGCATCAAAAATAATCAATTTTCGTTCACATGATTTTTTTAAATAATCTACTAACGCTGCTTAATGTATGAAGTAATCGACCTTCCAGATCCATTTTGTTTGGGCGCTGCCATTTCTGCTCGATAGTCATCAAAACATTAGTGTCTATAGCTTTTAATGATTATAATAAATCAGCAAAGATTTATTAATAAGCGGAACTATTTAGTTTTAGGTTTCATTAAAAACTTAACTTGGTTAAATATTCTGGGCAATTCTGCACTTCATATGCTTTATTTAACATTTTATTTCATAGATTAATTCTCAATTCTTAGCGAAAGGGAATCTGCTGTTAAGAGTAATCTTAAGTTATAATAGACTTGTTTATGCAGCTTGAAACCAAACTTATTTACAGTTCTTTCAGATTGTTGATTTTCGGCGTAGTAATAATTTTTTAAACTTCTCAAACACATGTTGAAATCACGTGTGTGCTCAAGTCAAGCTTACGTGTTTTATAAAAGCTTTACTTTAGGACGCAAGTGATGCAACTATTAAAATACCAACCGTTGCCCAATACAATTATGCATGGAGGGTCATCACTGATCTTGCATTGTTCATGCGTGAATTAATGTAATTACGTATTATGCCAATAAATGGTAAATGGTAAATGTATGTAAAGTTTTTATGTAAAGTTTACATCTATTGAATACTTGAGTTCATCATCTGGGAATGACCCTCTTTTCAGTGTTTTCCAATATTATCCAGTTTGATTTTGTGTTAATTGTAAGAGGAAAACAAATGAGCAAGTAAAGAAAATAATTTTGGTTTGTTTTACTTCTGAGCAAAATTAGGTCTATAATAATTTTGTTTAAGGAAGTTTGTTTACAACGTTCATTGATAAAAATATGAGTTTGTTTTCTTATAATGTATTAGCTCGCTTATAACATGAACTCTATATTTAAATAATATCATTTGAGACAAAAGTTTATAAAAAGGTATTGCTTAGTGAGTATAAATTGTTTATATTGAAGATACTCTTCAAAAAAATAATTAAAGAATCTAAATTTCGCATTCTGAGGTAGAAGTAGATAAATAAACTTTCCTTTAATTTAAGTTTAATAGGATAAATATCTTACAATTTCACTCTTTTTAAATGCTAAATTACCAATGTAAGGCAAATATGGTTTTCCGGAAGGCTTTCAGAGGAGGAAGGGAAATATGATCTTATTTAGATCAATGTGGTGATTCTGTTTTAGAGTAATTTTTCCAAAATGCCTGTGGGACACTTTTATATGCATCGATACTAGTACATGCTTTTTTTTACCTAACCACCTTTAATTTTTTAAATGGAGGAATTAAAAATAACTGAAGTCTTGCTAAAACGACTACTTACAGATCGAAACAATTTCGAAGACACTTCAGATATATATAGTCACTTCAGATAACAAGATCATTGATGTTATTAAGGCTGTAATTTTGAGACGTGATTCTCTTAACCAGGTAGCCTACTATGAGAGATATTGCTGTATTAATTCATTTCCATATTTGATAAAGAAAGATGCTGGGTCGTATGCATTATATGCTCTTATTACAGATCGTAGGATAAAAAGGAGTAGACACATTTTGTAAAGCTAATTAGTGTACCTAAATACATCTTTTAATTAGGTTCTTACTAGTGAGGATATACACACTCATATGCAATTCTTTCAGCTCAAAAAGTTAACTTCTTTACTGACTGCTTTGTATCATTTTGTATAATTTGCGACAGTTTTTAATTGGATAGATTTCTCTATTCTTGATCTGCTTTCTTCAAAATAGCAATAGTATGTATGGAGTAAATGTTTTTTTTAATGAATACACATTAAGCAGTCCTTTCCAATTACTTTGCGCTTTATTTGATGTTTCGTAATAAATAAAAACTCAAATTATACGCCATCAGCTCTCATGCTCTATATTTTTGCGATTTTACCTTGCTTTGTCGATTACCTATCTTATGCTATAGCTTTTCCATAAAAATTCTTTGCTTATTATAAATTTTGCTTTGGGTTAAATTCTTATATATTGCTGCTTCTCTCTCTTCATATTATGTCACACGCTGATTGATTTAGCCGTCAACGATAGAAGCGAATTACCCTTACAACCAGTTTTGTGAAGTGCCTGGGTTCATTTTTTGCCGTTACAAGTTTCTTATTTCTTCTTATTAACTTACGGTATGGTATGATAAACTACTTAATCTTCCATGGCAGCTGCAGAAGGATCCCTTCTAAGCTACTTTCAGGGTTATTTATTTCGCTAACATTCCCAAGTTTACTGCATTGGAGCGCTTAGGAAAAGAGAACGAAGAAGAGTGTTTATGCTGGAAGGAATGTAATGAATAACTCTTTGTTTAATGATTTCGTGACCGACATCAGTACATTTTTGAGGATTATGGCAGATAATTATTTACATTTTTGCTGTATCTTACGATGAAAGAAATAGCAAATGGAATTAATATTTTCTATTCTTTGAAAACAGTGACTAACAAACTGCTATAAAAGTATTGAAAACAGAAAACATCTAAATTGGGAAAGATTCAATTACTATAGATGGAATTAGTGTCGTGTCATGAGCCAAGTCGTGAGGTGATTGGAAAAATAAAACTTGTTGATGAGATATTTGTTGTCTTTTAACGAAATAAATAACAGAGTCTCTGTAGAGAATATAAAAAAGTTTGTTATGAGTCTCCAATATATAAGACATATGCAAGGTGTTTGGAAAATGTGGCTGCAGGCCATTTTCCTAAAATGTGGATCCCTTTCTTATACACCCATTTATAAAGCTCTTAAAATAAGGCATAATATTATATTAAAATAATCTCGAACATATGGGTGGCACAGCTGTATAAAATTAAAATTAATAATAAAAGCATTTATTAAAAATAACTTTTCAATGAAAAACAGCTAGTAAACTATTAATTATGTTTTAATAAATTAAAATATAAAAGTATAAATTAATAAGTAAGCGTTAATAAGCAAAATTCAGAAAATTTTCACAGTTCAGGCTACGATTTTAACATCGATGTCTATTTAATCACAAAAGGAATTATTAATCATAGGAGCAAATAATATTGTGTGTGTTTCTGTTCCTTAAATTTATTTCTTAGTCTCTTAAATTGCTAATAAGCAGGAAACAATGGACGTAAAGCTTAGAATTCTTTGCTTTCGAAAGGAATATAAGGAGAATTAAGGACTATAATTCGTGATAAATTATAACAAATTACAGTTACAAAGCAATAATATGAATATTAAATTAATAAAATTTGTTTAAAACTGAATATTTATGCGTTCCTCGTAAGATGTAAGACTAGATTTTATTTTACTTGAACTTCCTTGCGATTGTGTTGAAATTGGACATTTGGTAGGTTATTCTAAAATTTTTATAACTCAAAGTACATGTTTAAGCTCAATAATGAAGTAAGTAACTCTTTTAGCTGTTTTTGGCCGAACAGCTTGAAGATAAGATTTATTGTTCAACATGAATTAAATCACCGCCGAGTAATATTGATTATCTTACAGGTGTAGATGAAGAAAACTATTTTCCTTACACGCTTATAAAAAGCGTGCAGTTGAACATCAAATTAGAAAAAAACTTTCAGAATATGAAGTAGTATAAAAACTTTAATAACTTAAGTAGCCTATCACATTTTAATTAGAAAACGGGTTTTAAGATAAAAGCGTCAAATAACAAAAACTGGTATTTTTAGCTAAACGTCTTTCTGGTGTCAAAATTGCAATCAATACTTTGAATGCACTGAAGATTTATTTAGCACTATAGGACTCAATTTTGTTTTAGGTTTATATTGTATGGTTACGCTAAATGTAAAATCTTCTCTCAGAAATCGTAGAGAAAGTCAGATGATTATACCACCTAACTGTTTCGCAAACTCAAAGTTTAACAGGCACAAACTTCGCTAGCTTTATAGTAACCAAAACTTGCGATCAGAATACATTCACGTAAATAAGAGAGTAAAGTACAAAATTAACAAGCTTAACGAAACGTTATATCACATGTAACTAAATGTTTTCAAAGCAATTGTGGCTAGCAGAAGTTTACGCCATCAAGATAAATTACAACTGAGAGACTACAACAAACTTAAAGGCCTGGTTATGCTTGAATGCTTTTTGGAACGTTATGTCCTGCACTAAATCTGAACTTGAAGAACTTTATTTTTAATGCAATTGCACTTTACTTTAATAATTTTTTATTCCTCATTCACGTAAATATGTTTCAAAATTTATGGATGTAAATTATGTACTATAATATGAAAAATGTAAATAATTTTTTTATTATTATTATTTAAAATTAAAAATTAATCTAGTTAATGATGGATGCAAGACAATACCCGTTAACCATTGTTAAATAATAGGTATCCTTATTCTTCATCAACTGAACGGAGAACTACCAGTGCTATTTCTGAAAAATCTTAGAATCTAGAAGCTTAGTTATATTTTACTTTATTTGCGTTCTCGTGGAATCCGGCGAAAAGTAGAGTTCACAGTAAACACCAAATAAAACAAAATTGGGTTTATTAGAATAAATCCTAGCAATTGCAAATAACTGCACTTAATTTTGCAGTGGCATCATTCTCCTAATCCATGGCTTTTCGTTCCGAACTATAGCGAATATTTATTCTTTCTGACAAAACATGCAGAATATATGAAAATACTTCTAACGTATATACTTCCTACGATCACTTAATTTCTTTTCTATCTATGACGATATATCTTTCACTTAAAACGTAGGTGATCACTGTCAGTTTTACGTTTTTTCAGTACTCTCAAAAAGCATGTATTGTATACAAAATACCAAGATTTAAGCAAAACACTAACTGCGAAGCTTGGACTACCAGTCATCCAATATCGTGACATAACCATAAATCTGAAACTTTTGTTGTTTTGATATAACTAAATTTCCTAGGTAGGTTTTTAATGCTTTAACGTTTTTCCTTAGATTTGGTGAGATAATTAAACCAAATTTACCAGTCAGTTAAACTAAATCATCCTTGCGAGCTCTCATGAAATAAGCCGCTTTGAAAACAATAAATGAAAAATTTACTTACAGTTCGAAGTTTGTTTCACAGCCATTGTTTTTCCTTCATTAAGCCTAACTAGGTGGTATCGAAGAATTTGTTATCGGCTTCTTTATGGTCTATTTTATCTGCTTAATAACCCATCCTGTTGCCATTTTGATGGTTTCAACATCTGTTGAATTAATGCGATATTAAAATGAATCTAGACAATGATAAATATGCAACAATACATGTTAATTATTGTTAAAGAACAGGTATTCGCATTCTTCATCAACTGAACTGAGCTGATCTGCTAGTGTATTTCTGAAAAATCTTAGAACCTACAAGATTAGTTATATTTTACATTATTTGCTTTCTTGTGGAATCTGATGGAAGTAGAGTTTACAGTAAGCACAAGATAATAAAATAAAAATACTTTCATAATAAAATAAATATGTCATGCAGTTTTATGTTAATCATGCAGTTTTATGTATTTTATATGAACACATAAAACTGCAAACACAGCTGAGTGTTACATCTTAAGAATTCTGAGCTTTCATCGTCGTCAGATTCCAAAAAAAGAATCCTTTTAAAAATATATAGTATTGACGTCCATTAGTAAAATGTATTTTTATCCCACATATAAAAATTAAAACCGATGGTGTTAGAATTATTATGCAAAAATTGTAATTTCTTTCTTCGTTGAAGAATTCTCCTTCAAAACATTTTTTCCTTCGAGATGACAGTTTTAAAGATTCATTATTTGGTTTAGAATCACAACTACGATACACTGACATTATCCTAAGCAAATATTAATATCTCTTGTGATGTGGATAAAATTTCAGCGCTATTTTAATCACTCACATGGAGATTATTTATAAGGGCATCTTTAAGTAAGTTTTTAAGAACTAACAATTTTGAAGTTGTAGAGGAAACAATTTTGAAACCATTAAATTTCAAACATAAAGAAATTAGTAATTTGAAACTTTGTTAAATAAGGAATGTACTTCTTTTCGAAAAGGCAGTTTTCCTCCTGGAATTAAATGGAGGTCTGAAAGTTATCCATCATTTGACGAAACGTTTTAAAAAGGAATAAAAGTGAAGAATTCAGTGATGCTATGTAAACGGAAACAAAAGAAAGCTAAATGAGTGAGAAATCCAGCAAAAATGCATAATAAAGAGTGCAGATGGAGTTACTCGTCTTCCTCTTTCTTAATGTAACGGTCTCACGAGATGTACTCGATATTTTATTCTACCTGCGTAGTTGGCAGTCATTATTTGCTAGTTAGTTGAGTAATATGTGAAAAATTTATTAATTAAGAAAAGTAAATTACGGAACTTTTTCAAGCATAGGTGCATTGCTAAAATGTGCTTCCATTCGTAAATCACATATTTGAATTCTTGGACCATTTATAATTTTCCTGAATGTGTATCTGCGTGTTTAAATTTTAAATTCAGCAGCAAAGTTCCGTTTGTCTAGAACGCAATGAGTAATATGGAATTTATGAAAAGAAGAGAGATACATGAAAAGGAAATCAATGTGAGTTAAGTCACGATAGCATTTGGGTTTTAAGTAAACAGAACTGCGAGCAACACCTGTTAGTTTTCTCTCAAAATTTGCGTGCTATTAAATACTTTCCGAATTCTATTTGGTGAATTCGAAGACTTACAGATAGCTTTGTACTACCCATTTAAAGCCAGAATTTCCTAGCAGTGATTAATGATGTAATAACATTATAAGTTTTGAATTCAACAGGATTTAAAATTAATTCAGAGTTATCCTCAGTTGAAGGTATGTTTATTAGCTTTAAGTTGCAAGTTGACTATTATTGTGGAAATATTAAAGATCAGTACAAAACAAATTTCCTCTGTTACAGCTTTTATCATCAGAGAATTTGTGATGGAAACAAATTAATCGAACCAACTGCACTCTTTAATATGAAAAGTTCCTTACGTATCATTCTCTTATAAATGTTATGTGATTTTAGTTACTGTTCTCAGTTGTTAATTGTTATTTTCTTATCTATTTATTAAAATATGAATTCATGCTTGAAGTACTTCATGTGGTTCCATGATTTCTTTAATTCCTCATGCTGAAAATTCACTCATTTGTTTGAATACACAAAGATTGCAAGGTTTATCTGCCTAAGAGGAGGAATAATTTTGGCGAGAAATTTTCAAAGGAAACTGCCTCGTACTTATGTTAGTCTTGAAGAAAAAAAAAACGTTCAGCTCGGTTGCTTGCTGGCATTCAAATTAAAGTCCGAACTACTGATATTTATCACGTTCATCCTCTTAAGCAGGGGGATAATGAATTTTTTAACTAACAAAAGTTTCTTCAAATCAATAGCAACAGATATTAATATATATTTATATGGAATAAGAGTCGAAAACGTTTTCCATTCTTATATAAAGAGGACGGAGCTCCTTTTTCTCTCTTTTCACCGCCAAGATCGACCTCCATAAGAGAACCTCCCCTTCAAGAACTTTCACTGTTAGTTCCTTCACGGGATTACATCAGGACCTGGCAAGAGAAGGATAAATTTCCTTGTTGAATGCCAGTATATTCACAAAGTTCCATACCTATATAATTTTTGTTTACTGATGTTTAGGTTTCAACATCATTACTGGTTTTAGCTGCAGCAATAACTATATTGCCAACTAATAGAAATTTAAATGTATCATTTTTAAATGTAGGTGTAGATTCGGTTTTGTTTCAGCTAATTTTCAATCAACTGCTTTTCTTTTACTGAAGAACGATATTCTTTAAGGGGACTGTAGACGTTCAAACATTTTTCTTTAGTTATTGTTATAGAGATATGAAACACTGCATGAATGTGCATTTTACCATAATTATATCAAATACCTTTGAAAAAAAATCTGACTCATTGCAATTTAATTTGTTTTTAATTTTTAAAACTTGTTCAAAATGCTTTATGCCACTTAATTTTTTTCTCTTGTTATTTTTGTTCTACCTTTATTGAAAATGCATTAAAAATACAATTTGGTACCAATTTGTGAATTGCATAAAATGCTGCTTTTTAATTAATATTTTCTTTATGTATACCTAAATTTTGGACACAATTTTCCACTTTATTGCACTTTAATTGGACTTTAATTAATACATTTTAATTAAACTTGAATTCCCTTTATGAATTTGCATTTAAAAATGCATACCAAATTTTCTTACAAATTACAATTGTTCTGAAGAAATAGAACATAATTGTAGAATGGTAAGAAATATTTAGTATTATTTTAGAAATTATAGCAATCCCTTTCAATAAATGCAACTAAATAATTTTTTTAAAACTAAGAATCACTTTAAAAACTTCCTGCATCATATGTTTACTCTTCCTTATTTACATTTTCATTATGTTTAGCAACTTTACGCAGTTTTTTTGGAATTCTTTTTTTCATCTATCCAGTCGAACAATCTTTTCGTTTTGTTCTATACAATGTTTATCTTGTTTCTGTAAAATAGATATTGAAAGTGAATTTATATCTTCCTTTTCCATACCTAAAGTATTTAAAAAAAATCCCTAATTGCTGTAATAGCAGCCATTTCGACTCTCGCTTTCGATGCAAATGTTTCATTGGGTCATTTCTTCCAAATGACACGATATAAACTCCCGTTAGTATATTATATTTTTTAGATATGCATCTTGCTATAAGTTCATTACTAGCCAATCTTTGTTACACTGGCAGTATTTTGGATAAAACATCTCCCGTTAATTTCGTTTTCTTCATTGAATGAGACTTAGGTTTATTATTTTGTGCAGTACGTTGAAACATAAACGCCATGATATGGCACCTGTTGGACATTTATTATCTCTGGGTGAGTCGTCAGTGGAAGAACAATGAAACAAACTTTATATAAATAGCATTCTTCATGTCTTCCACGTTCATATCTTACTAATAGTAAAAAGTATTAGTTGCAAAAATTAAAGTAAGCTTTATCAAATTTTTGTTTACCTTTTTACTTACATTTAAATGACCCTCCAACAACACTAAAAAGATAAACAAGCATATTCAAATGGTTATAACTTCTTTAACAATAATTTTACACACAAGCGGTTTTTTTGTAGATGATAGAGTTAAAACCGTAGAATATTATCATGTGAATTTTTGCCCAATTTTTGGTAGAGGTTTGCTAAAATCATCGTCCGTTGTCCCTTTAAATAGTAATTTATTGAATATTGTTTAATTGTTCCCCAGGCATCGAATTAATGACAGAAACTGAATCGTATTTACCTACAATATTCACAATGTCACTAGAATTTGATAGTTATTAGATGATCTAATTATGATATGCTATCTAAAGCTTTTCAGAAGCATTATAACTGAGACAGTCACAGGTTATGATTATTTTCATCGCGTTCTCTTGAAAGTATAAATTATAAATGATTGAAAGTAGAATGTGGTGGCTGAACATAAACGTTAACTTTGAGATCGTCCTTTGATTGAATACTTAAAAGAGTAGTTCAAGGAAGTTTCAGGAGGTCAGAGATTTCATTTAAAAAATACAAAATAGGGACACGTTTTAAACATGAACAGTGGAATTATGATAGATATTTCTTCGCAAGGCTTAATGATAGATATTTCTGTACTTAAGTCAAACAGAACCAAACTTCAGTAACGTTTCTCGATGGTATGTGAAATTTATCTTGGAACATCGTTTGTAAAAAGTTTAAAATTAAGTTTTGATTATAATACTTTTTTTTGGTTGTTGCATACATTTTTTTCTTGTTTAATGTTATCGGGGTTTCTTGATTGACTTTAGAATTTCAATCACTTTAGTGGTATATTTATTATCTTGAGTTAAATGATTTTATGCTATCTCTTAAATATTGGGATATATTTCTAAATCAAACAATATCAGGAATATCATGGCCCATTAAATGCGTTTCTCACATAGCACACATCCAAAAAATTCAGATCTTTCTTCTAGAATATATTGGAACTTATTCGTCATCTTGGCAGTTTGTTTTTATTTTGGAAGGAAATGTCTTTTTAGAAGAGGAAATATCTCACCTTTGGTGATTTTTCTTAAATTTTATAACTTGCAGTGTCAATCACACAACGGTTAGCATTTATTTTCATCTATTTTCGATTCTTAGACCAAAACATCATATCATCGTTTTTTGATGACGTTTTAAATTCCATTTTTGCAGAGATATGTGAGTCTGTTGCGATCCCGTCTTTAATACAGCAGCAAAGTAAGCAACTAAATTTAAAAAATGCATTACATGAAACAAAATATAGTAACATAAAATTTCAGATAATTTTTAGTTCTTAATCCGTCAAACATTTGTTAAATCTCATATCGCTTAAAGTGCTCATTAGAATATTCAGCAAATTTTCTGCAAAAGTAAGGAAAGGACACCCCTTTTTGCATGGTGGTTAGCGCAACCAGTTGCCATGCTGTTGGCTGCAGGTTCAAATCTCAGAGAAAACATAGAGTTGCTTCACCTATTGCAGATGCAACAGTGGTTACTTACATGCTTTTTGAATGAAAAAAAATTGCGTATCATGGATTTTATGAATCATTTCTAAAGCTTATTTATTAAAGTCAGCTTATTATCTTCGAGGCGTTCAATAAATTGAGCTAGGGTTATTGATAAACAAATAAATAATTTGTTACAATAATTAATACAATTGACTTAGTTATAATGACTCCTTACATTCTAAAGAAAAAGAGCATTATAAGGAGAAATCGCTAGATAGAAAGTGGGTTTACCATCAACTGGGAATTTTGTAGCAGTTGCTGCAATGTAATGATGGCTAAAATTAGCGATTGTTATTATGAGCGATGGCTGTAAATAATTATCTGCTAGTATATTATGTAGCTAAAGTGTACCTTCGTGGTATATATGTTAGCGGAAACGATATCTAGTCATGTTACATGTCTGCAAAATACAAAGATCATGTAATCAGCCCGCATGAATTATGCCTAGGATAACAGCTGCGTTCGGGATTGTCTTAGAGGAGACGAACTCACAGATATGTCATTGGACTGGAGTTGGAATTCGATTAAGACATGGGTGCTTGTGAATATATAATGCTTCTATGGTAGGGAAGCATTTAATATTGTACTCGAAAGAGATTGTTGGTAAAGAGAGATTACAAAACCTCAGATTTCATTTCTGCCTAGTGGCCATTAGATCTGGTGCACTAGTGCATTTATCTAGGTCGCATTTTAGCGAATAGCTGGTTAAATGAAGATATTTTTAGGAATTCTTGACAAGCAAGTGTCATGTGACTAAAAGAAAAGGAATAACATTGGTATCTAATAACTAAAAAAATATCATTCCTTCCTATTAGGAAAAGTAACTCTTTAGATCAAAAAATTAAAATTTGCATTTGGAAAGACCATTTTCAATATAAAATATTGCCACAATGTACAATACTTCAGTAAGATCTCTTTAGCTCTTTAAGAATTACAATATTTTACCAAAATTATGGCGAATAATTATTTTCTAATGTCAAAACAAAACGTACTTATTAAATATTTTAAATGAGTTGGTATTGATAAATATACATATAATCATATATATATATACGTGTAAAATATAAAAAATACGATGCTGCTTTAAGAATAATTGGCGGCCTCAAAATTAATGATTCTAGATTGTGTGCTCGTCCCCTAAATTCATCTGCTCTCTCAAATTCGAGATCTTTCCATGTTACATAACGCTGCTTGAAAAAGGTAACTAAAACTGAAATTAACCAATCATAGAATAGAGTACATTTTGCATCTACTTGGTATAAATACTATACGCAAGTAATTACGGCATCTTCCTTTCCCTAGCTACTACCGTGCTAATTTCTTCGTGTGCCTTCGCTTCTCAGTCTATGATGCTTACGTCTTACTTTTAAAATCAGTGTATAAAAGAAATTATTGTAATTGTTTATTATCAAAAAGTATATTGTCTACGAAGAATGATTCTAATGTGCTTAGAAATACAGCTGGTAATTAACTAAACTTGGTTTGTGTCAACCTCTTCTTCTTGCCTTTCCACTCGACTATCGAAAGTTGTTAAAGTATCAGATTCCTCCTGCGTCATTAAAATACTACATAGTATATATACACTCACGTTTGTGAAAATTGCAACACCAAGAAGGAATCGTCATAATTGAATGCAATTTAATACACAGTTGAGTGATAGTGGTACAAATAAATGATTAAATGTTCAAAGCAAACAAACAAGAACAAGAGATCAGAATCAGTATTTTGTGTGGCCACCACGCGCCGCAATAAGTGCTGCTACACGACGTGGCATGGAGTCAAACAAAGTTTGAATGTCTGACTGAGGAAGAGCATTCCATATCGTTTGTACGCGTACCCAAAGTTCGTCTGCAGACGCAACAGGACGAGGATCACGAGCAAGACGCCGACCAATGACATCCCACACATGTTCAATTGGCGACATATCCGGGGAACACGCAGGCCAAGGAAGAAGCTGTACCTGCTGCGCTGCAAAGAAGGATTTAACAATCCGAGCAGTATGAGGGCGGGCATTGTCCTGTTGAAATACAGCGCCTGGCAAGCTTTGAAGGAAGGGAACAGCTTCGGGCTGTAGAACTTCACGGATATACCGGTTGCTGTTCAGATTGCCCACAATTCGTAGCAATTGAGATCGTCTATGATATGCTATGGCGCCCCAGACCATAACTCCGGGTGTTCGTCCACTGTGGCGTTCGATAATGCACTCCGGAAGGTGGCGTTCACCGGCATAGCGTCTGACACGAATGCGGCCATCATGGTACCACAAATTAAAGCGGGATTCGTCAGAAAACACGACATGCTGCCAATCAGCACGCCAGTCTCTATGCTGATTGGCCCATTGTAGCCGCAGGCGGCGATGGTCGTGCGTTAGGGGGATCCTGTATAAAGGAGTCCGTGCGCGCAGTCCACACTGCAGCAGACGTCTACGAATTGATGAAGCACACAATGAAACACCTGTAGCTATTGACCACAGTGCTGCCAATTGTCTAGAGGAAGCTGTACGGTCCGTCCGCGCCATGCGGACCAGGTGTCTATCATCGCGAGCTGACGTCACATTTCGGGGTCCACTCCCGGATTTCCGAGTTGTCCGACACTCGTCCGTCCACTGCTTCCAAACGCGCATCACTGTGCTGCTGTTACGCTGCACACGAGAGGCTACTGCACGATACGACAATCCAGCTTCACGAAGGCCGATGATTCTTCCTCGTTCAAACTCTGTAAGTTGTTCAAATCTCGCTCTCTTTCGTCGACGAGGCATAAGTACAGATTGAGTTAACGTTTACCATTAGCAGATAACCACCGATAACCATACACGCCTCGCTACAGCCGTCTATTTATTCGGATCCATCAGCCGTTCAGAGGGCGCTGCTCAGCATACGCATGCGCTACGGATTTGCAATTCTAATCATTTGCATATCATGCGCTACTTTGCATTTCCTGAAAATTTCAGCTCACTCGCGTAAGTCCTTCATGGTGTTGCAATTTTCACAAACGTGAGTGTATATAAATAAGAAAACGTTCCATATACCATCTCCAAGGAACAGACATTCAGTTTAAAATCATCAGCGTTTTCTTATTATAATTTATTGTGAATTATTCGTTTATTACTTTTCAGCTTTGGCGCAAGTCTTGGGCTTATTAATTTACCTTTAATTATATATATAAACACCAAAGTGCTTTTCAAGCACCAGCTAAAGATATTTCAACAGAACCACGTTTCTAAATTATATGTGGATAATTATAAATTCATGGAATAATTCAAAATTGAGTGCATATTTACAAAACGTAATTAAAGATAATAAATAACCTAAGGCCTAAGTTTTTTTGATAATACTAATAAAGAATTCGTTAAAGTATAGAATAAAATGTTTTTGAGAGATCATTTTTATAAACTATCAAATTACAATCTGCTCCACCATGACCCTAAGGTAAGATAAGATCTTGAGAATTCCCCTTTCGGTCAACATAACGACACACTAAGAGTCCTCACCCCCTGCCGAACTAGGCCCAGGAGTTCTCCTAAAACTTTGGAGGTATCCGCGGCAACACACCTGGAGTAACTAAGACCTCAGGGCACCACTGTAGTCAATTTGCTACCTACCAGTCGCACGGCCTGCCCGTGGCAGAGGGACATTACCCAGCAAACCCGGGGCGCTACTCCCGGGTTACTAAAGCTCTAAGACGTGCTAGATCTAAGGGATGGTCAATAAGTGACCTTTCCAGGGCCTTCAGAACCACAAGGTTCATAATTTGTATGTCCCTGTGGCTGAGACTACCTAGGTATCAATCCCATAAAGTTTCGAAGATTTCTTTTTATATTATATTGTTTATTTCGTTTATAGTAATATTTGTTTAGGGTTAAAAATTCCCGAAATTAGCATCTGGAAAAACAATTGGGTATGTTAAAAGCAATTTGCTAAATTAGTATTTTTAAACAAATTTTGTACCAAGAAAATGCAAAATTACTTAAAATGTGTTGCAAATCAAAAGTAACTCTTCCAAATAAACACTAAATAAATTTTAAAGTCAAAATTAAAAGAAAAGAAACTAACTTATTTCAGTAGGTTAGGTTATTCAATTATGGCAAAGCTCACGAGGGCTATCTGCCTAAGGGGAGGGATGCCTTCGTGGAGGACTTTCTAAGGGAAACTGGCTCGTATACACGTTACACATGGGGAAAACCACGAAAACGCCCATGCAGCCAGCCCGTTCGCGGGATTCGAACCTCGGACCGAACTACCAGTGTTCAGCGCTTTACCGCTCGGCCGCTGGTGGGCCCTATTTCAGTAGGCATTATAATTGAAAGTTAAGTTAATAAGATCGTGTTTTAAGATAATGTTTTGACAAATATAAAGCTCCGAAATTGAGAAAGCATAGGAAAAAACATATAAAACAATGGATAGCTTATATCCCAAAATCGGAAACATTTTCAATCTCAGTAGCCTAAAATTACGAAAAAAAGAATTAAATACTAAATTGATTCAATTAAATAGTAAATCCAATGAAAAAGAAAAGAAAATAATAATGTAAAATGTCATGCAGTTGTTCATGACACGTATACCTATCATGAAAAACTGTATGATGTTTCATTGTTGTCATTACACATGCACCACGATACAGTCAAAAAAGTCGTTCTGAAGTGTTGAATCGAGTTGAGTTATTGGAAGGTAGTTTGATGAGGTGGAAAATAAAAATGTACGTAAAAGTCAGATTCTGAGTTGTAAAGATGTACTCTGTAAAAACTGAAAAATGAGAAAGGTAGAGAACGTAAATGCAGCAATTAAATTCTGAAAATTTACTACAGAAATCAAATGAATTAAATAGTGAAAAATAAATGTTTAAATTTGAGAAAATAAATTGTGAAATAAAAAAAAATAAAATTTAAAATCTTTCAGATTTTACATTACACATAAAGGGGCATTTTTTAACGTTTTTTGTGTTACGTATATTTATTAAATATCAAGTTCTTCGCACTAAAACCATAATATTCAGTTCAACAGCAATATCACGAAATAATTTTAAAATGAGCATATCTTTAGAATTTCAGATACACAGTCTCGTGCGCTGAATATAAAAATGTTTTTTTTCTGTACAGTGTTGCCATGGCTCGCTTTGAAATCGTTGAGTTTGTTAATCAAAAATTCGTTAACGTTTTACAAAATATGAAATAGATAATAAAACAAATTCCTGATTCCACATTTGGGCTTCCAGCTGCCCATATTCGGGTGGAAACGCATGTTACTCAAAATTTGATGGCTCTAGGTACTGTTGTTTTATCACAATGTGAGAAACACACATACATTTAAGCAGAATCTTCATTATTTAATTTCTTTAAATACAATGCAGGGTTCTAATATTTGGCGGCAACAATTTGAAAATTGAACTGACATTTATCGTGAACCAACGCAAAATGCCAAAACAAAATTAATAATCCTTCTGGGCAAATTGCCCCTTTGGACTAAAAAAAAGGAATGAAAACAGGAAATTAGAATTATATATTGTACAAAATTAAATACAATTTGTTAACTAAAAATAATTTGGAAGTTGTTAGAAGTTAATTGTAAGGTAAATTTAAAAAAGTTGAACTACTGCAAGTAGGTGTAAAAAAGGAATTAGTTAAAAGTAGTACTGATTTTAAAACGAAAATTATTTTGTAGATAATGGGGCGTAGAAAAATTTGTGAAAAGGTGAGTAACAGTAAAATGTGTTCAGTTATTTGCCGTATGTTATTAACAGTGGTAGAAGAAGTATTTACGTATCCAGTAAACACTTCCAAATTTGGCTTACGTTTTTTCGTTCTGGATGGTAACAGTTGTAAACATCCATGTAAATATGCAAATAGTCCTTCTGTCTCTACTAATAGCAAATGGTCATTATTATTATAGTCTTATTTTACGCCAACAGATGAAGAAGTTTTACTGTTACTCATTTTTTTCCTATTCACAGTTTTTTGTAAACCCCTTCACCTACAAACTAATATTCGTTTTAAACTCAGTCTTACTCTTATTTGAATTCCTTTTGCACATATTTAAAATATTTATATTTAGTAAATTTTTTGTAATTTACTGCACAATTAATTTCCCTCAGCTTCCAAATCATTTTTGCATTTTTTTCATTAAAAATCTAAAAAAAAAAGTTTTAATCATTCGTGACATACTCTTGACCATCTCGTAGAAATGTATGATTTTATAATGAATTTTCTTTTGCTAAAATCAGAAATAAGAAGTTTTTTAATTCACACATTTGAGAATAGTACCGCAGTGCTAACTGTAAGAAAAGCAGTGGAACCTGGCAAAGAAGAGAGATGTAAATATAAATTCAGTAAAATTTAATTTTTTAAAATCATTCTGAATTCTTTTTTACAATTATTATAATTATTATGCAATTATTATAAGTACATTAAAATTTAGTTTTAAGTAGTTGTGGTTCACCCACTTCCTCAAACTCAGTTAAAAAAGCAAAAAGATGCAACAGTTCTCTCTCTTCCGAATATTACGGCTTTCAGAGTTCATCTCTTTCTTTGCTACTATAACTTTGTAAACAAAGGAAAACTGAAAAAAAAATGAAATTATTTGTCGTATGCCACTTAAGGAAATAAATGCAAATTTTAATCTTCTCTTATGCAGCTGGTTTAGCGCTGTCGTCTATTAAAAACGTCACGCAATACGAGTGCGCATTAAACTTTGGAGTATTTCTTCGCTCGAATAAACAAACATACTCATAAGAAAAGGAAATAATTTTTAAAACTATATTTATTCTTACTTTTTGAGAACAATTCCGCCTCCTTATGAGTTTTCCTTGATTTAATAGCCTTACCTACAAAACGAAATGCGAAAGATAAAGATAATAATTATGCTAACTTCCAAACTAAGTGCGTGAACTTTGCATTCTATTACTCTTCTTGGTTTCTATTTTTAATGTTAGATATTCTCATGCTGTGGTCTTTTCTTGTTTGCGGAAAGCTGTATGTACGCGTGCTACCAGAACAGAATTTGCAAAAAATCGCATATAAGAGCTTCTCCTTTTAGTCGTAATAAAATGTGATAAATATAGATATTATACAGAATAATCATTTATAATCACGAAGAAATTTAAAGAGATCGTATCATTAGACTTTCTAATGAAAACGCTGCTGTCCCCCTTTGGTTTTTGCGTATGATACTGTGAATGTAATCTCAAGGGATTTCAACTTTATTTCTGTTACAAAGGCATACTTAAATAATATTTTTAAGCTAGAAATGTTCCATATAATATTAATATATCTTCCAATTTTATGACTGTTTCGCCATAGTGATGAAATGTGTAAAATGCTGATATGGATTTTATCTTAGATTCAAGGGTTTTATGCTTGGATGCTCTGGAAATAGGATTCGCTGACAACAGCGACATAAAAGAAGGATTCTTAAAGAACTCTACATTGTGCTTGTCGCTTATTCACTATGAAGTTGTTATGAGGGCAACATGGAAAAAGTCCAAGTTTGCGGAAAACGTGCTACTTGCTAAGAAACGCAAATGATTAGCATTCAAGGGAATATGCACAAAGCAGGTATGAATAACGCAGTCTACCCTGTATGTTATAGGAAGATTCTTCAGTGGGCTTCTCATTTGGAAATCGCATTTGAATGTGGGTTGCTTGCATTAAAGTCGTGTTATGTCTCCAAAAAAAATGAGAAATTCCGGCCAGTATATGTCAAAATTTGACCGCGACATATTGTCTTCCTAACCTTGAGAGACCGTCGCGCAGCTGCACCACAGGTCCGGAGTTCGATCTTCGGGCTGGGCAAGGTTGCCTCAGCCTTTCTTCCCTTAAGTGGGTCTTTAAAACACATACCAAGTTCGCTTGGGGCTAAACACTGGAGGTTCCTGCTACAAGCTGACCCGTTGTCCAGGGCATATGCTGATGCTCTCCGGGGTTCAAAGGTCAAGAAAACAAAAAAGGACACTACAGGCCGTGGCCCATTAGGGCTGTTGCGCCATTGTGTTTAGTATTTAGCCTTGAGAGACTGTACAGCCACTTCCATGAGCCGGGAACTTGCGCTCAGAAAGACAAGTGTCGCCACAGACGGTGCGACGATATCTGCAAAACATCCGATTGTCAGCAGGGCGACCATTGTGGCGACTTTCCTTGACGCTGCAGTAGAGACAGGCTGTGACGTAGACAGTAGCATGATACAGTGGTGAAATGCAAGACAACACTGGAGATAAGTCTTTTCAGACAAATCTTGGTTTCACGTATAATATCACGATGGGCGTATTTGAATGGAGAGGCACCGAAGAAAACGAATGTTGCCAGCAGACATTCGTCACCATCATACTGACCCAGCACCTGGCGTTCTGGAATGAAATGCCACTGAGTACACATTCTGGTTACCTCTTGTTCGCGAAACCGATAATGTGGACAGCCACCAGTATATTTCTTACATGAATCCATGGCTGTGGCCTATCTTCGAGGACAGCATAACGGCATATTTTAACGAGATAATGCACTGCCGCACGTTTCCCGATCTAACCTGACCTTTCTGGATACTCAGGGTTTTTATTATTGTTTTGAATAACACGTTCTCCAGATCTCTCACCCGTTGAGATCATCTGCACATGGGTTACCGAAACACTGACACGCCACCACTCGCTAACAACTACAGTCGGTGAACTTTGGCAGAGAATTAAAGTTGCATGGAATGAAGAATCCGTATTTGTCATCAACGGGCACTTCTATTCGTTGCCAGCTCTGTGTATTGAATTCTGCATCCTGTGTACCCAAAAACACCTAAACCAAATTTAGTTATATTTTCCTTCCATTACCTTTTTATATATACAATAAATAAGATTTTCTATTTGCTTTCTTTCCTGGTATAGAAATTGTAATAGTCAATAGTGTATCTGGTTTATATATGTTCAGGTTAAAATTTAGCAGCTGTTTTTCTATGTCTATTTTTAATAAAATACTTTTCTTTCTGGTTTTGTGTTATTTCATTTTCTATTCTTTTGATAAATTTGAACTGAGATTTTAAAAGAAAATATTGCGTCGTACCTTTGAATTCCTTTACATCTGTCTCTTAAAGTATCAATCTGTTCTTCGTGTTTGGTGATTCTTCTGTAGTAATATCATTCGAAAGGTAGGCCTCGTGTTCTGCGTACGCAGTATTGCTCAGATTTGAACTTTTGTTCGATAGATTTCCTATCTCTTTTTCTGGTATGGGAAAAGTCACAGCAAGACTTTATAATATCAGAAAAATCATACAAACATCAGTTTTTTCTGAGTCTACTATACTTGCTGATTTTCGAAAAGAATTTATATCGCATACCTCCGTGGTGTGCAATCTTGATTTGAGATCTCTAAAAAAATTTGTTCAGTGTGACGTAATCATAAAAACTGGGCAGTTACACTGAAATGAAAACACTAATTTCACAGTGAGAATATTTCCATTCCATTATTGCTCTTAAAGGCGCCGCTGCAGGGCATGCAATGAGAATAAATTTAAAATTGGGAAAAATAATTATTGTTTTTTTACTCATTCATATAATTTTCATTAAATCATTATTAACTAAGTTTATTATGCTGTTATGTATTAAGGCAATGATTTTAAAGTTAGAAGTTCAGAACGAAGTGAGTCGAGCGCTGCATTGTCCTCTTTGTTTCTTCCCATTCCTTAGCATAAGAGATCAGCCATTCTTAAAAAGAGATTCTTTCAAGTTCTTTTGTTGGCACTCTATGCTGCGCGTAGTTGTGCACGTCATAACATCTTCACCCAATACTTATTTGGATGATTCGTTCCTTAAAGCATCTCTCTGGTTATCTCTATTAATGAACGATTCTTTCTTGGTGAGATTCCATTCTGTTGAGGAGGAACAGCTTTTGCATCTAATATTCCATTTTCGTTTAGAAATTTTTCGCCCTTATTTTTTTCCTATTCCTCTCCTCGATCGGATCTCAGCTGTTTTTGTTTTGTTCGAAATTCTATTAATACTTGTTCGATAAATTCTTAAGGTTCTTCTTTAAGCTTTAGAACATAAACCGTATGGCAAAGGTCCCAAACGCCTAATGTATGATATGAAAACAACTGACGGGCCACATTTGTTTTTCTGTTTTCTTTTTAACAAAATGAAAATTTTATGAAAAATAAAAAAAATATTTTAAATAAATTTTAAATTTGACTTCTTAAATGTTTATTAAAACATACAGAAAGAATAATAATATTATTTCAAGAATAATAATAAAATGTTCAAATTTATATTTATTTTTTTTCTGAAAGTCTGGTACCTATGAGACAATTCTATATGTTTGGATTACACTTTGTAATCCAAACATATTGGCATAAATATTTCATTCATAGACTGGTATGTTTCTCAAATAATTTTAACATATTTATTTAAACATCACGTTTTATATTAAACTTTCTTATTTGGCACTTGACTGTTTCGACTATGATACAGTTTGTAGCTTTTGAATTTTTAGCTTGAGAAGAGTACTAGACTGGCTAGACGCTACTTTTAAAACGGATTGTAAATGCTGATAAGTCAATGGTGTTCTTTTCTTATTAATTTTTATCTGTAAAAAAACTGTTCACATATCAATGTATTTCACAAAAAAGCGATTATTCTTAGTGCAAAAATTCTTAATTGAAGTTATTCATCGTTGGACAGATACGAATAACAGTTAATAAAATCTGTATGATCCGTCGTTAATGGTTAGGGGACTGTAAATGCTGAATTGCGATTGTAAATCTTTAGCAGAACTCAAAGAAATCTCAGATTCATAAACTTTACTGAACCTTCTTTATTCGCTTTCTAAACTTCAGGTTGGTTGAGAAACGGCGAATCAAGGACACGGCAAACCTCTTGCTTAAAAGTGCATCTCAAAAGAACATTTCCATTGTTGGAACTCCAGTAACCTAAAGCTTCAAGCGTACGCTTAAAAAGCCTAACTGCTTTGCTTTTGCCCCGCTCCTCAGCTCAATGACTAGAAATACAATTTGCATGACAACAAACAAAATCTATATCTTCAAATTTTGAATAAGATTTGCATCATATAATTAATTAATTCCATTTATAGATTTCTAGTTAGTTACTAATGTTTGTTTAATAGAAGTAAAATAATATGCATATAAAATACTAAAAAATATCAAAATATGGAATGAAAGTAAGAATAATATGACAGTGATGAATGCATTGCGCATGGATTTGATTCGCGCGAAGAACATGTTGACGTTCCTTAAGAGCATATGAACTTTTTCTGATGAAACTAAAAGCACCTTCAACCACAGTATTAAGCAGCAAAAAGTATATTACCATTCTCAATAAAATGGCGTTCAGCACCTTTAATCTTCCCACGTATCCATCATTAGTTGCTTTTCTAGGGATAATAAATTTCCAGACACTTAACGAAAAAAAGTACATGTTTGCATTCTGTATTTCTTTACTTTGATTCTTGACGAAGCAATCCCCTTTTAATTGGCTAAGCACTGTACTTTCATTGAAGCCAAAGTTATTCCGTCTGGAATTACTATCAGAATTTATGAACAGGATTACACGATGATGAAAGCCTGTTCAATACGTAACATTTCAGGCATGCGTTTCCATATCCCAGAAGTTTCAAGTGTATGTTACCTGTTTCAATATGTAGTTATATCTTTGTAAGAAAACTTTTACAAATATAACTTCAGATGTTTTTGAATTAATTCAAAATATTTAGCTTGGAAATCAAGAAGTAAGCATTAAAAGCCATGAGTGACATATGTGAATATTACAGCTATATATAAACGTTAAAATATTTTTAATTTGTATCTTCAGCTATTACAACCTTACTGCGTAATGTTTTGTTAAAAAGTATAAAAGGTTTTTAATAAAAAAGGTAAGGTATAATTAATTAAGGCTGTGTAATGAAGTATTTTTTATTATATTTATATGATAAGCCTTAGTTTCCCCTTTTTTACGAAGTTAGTAGTTTGGTAGTTGATTAATTTTTGTTGAAAAGCATTTCAAAACAGTTATTTAGTATTTAATTTAGAATATATTAAGAAAAATGTATAATCAAAACTTTGCATTATTTGGAGGAATTTGAACTTTAATTTTTCTAGAAATAAAATTAATATATTTCACATTAATGATTATTTTTAAATTATGTATGTGATAGAGTATTATTTAATCGTTTCAGAAGTATCAAAAAATTTTTCAATTATTTCTTCATATTTTATAACCTTCTTACCTGTTTTGATTAGAACCTTTGTACATATATTCAAAATACATTTGTAGATTAAAAAATTTCAGGGCTCACATGCAAAATATCATTTGTAGTAAATTTCTTTTGCAGATATATAGTGTTCAATTGAATAAACATAATAGTTTGATGAATGAAATAGTATACAGTCTTTTTTAACAGTTTACTGAATGGCGTAATGTACTAATTGTCGTAAAATGTTTAAAGTCTTTAATCGTTTTGTGATTAAATTTTTGATTGAAGGAGTCTTAATTCTCCAAATGAAACTATACTTGAATCTCTTGTGTGTTGATTTGTTTCCATCTCACAATGAAAGAATGAGTGAAACAATTTTACAAAGGTCAAGAAACCGAGAAACGTATTTTGAGAAAGACTGATTGTTTGAAGGCACTGACATAGGAAAATAGTGTTTTCGTATCTAGGATGACATACTGAATGACAGGAGATCAAAAGTCAGGGGGCTAGTTAAAAGATTGCATCTGTTTAATATTTCTGGTTTGCTCATTCACTTAAACATCGTCTTTGAAAGCTCGACGGCTTTCAGCAATTTAGAAGCAGACAGATGCCGTGAGGAGCTGTTGCAGCCTTGCAATGCGAATTAGAGTAATTGTTGCAATTAATCATAACTGGTGATAAAACAGCGATTATACACTATACTTATCTATTGAAATAGGAATTAGCGGCTAAGCACCTGCAAGAAAAGCAAAGAAGCAGAATTTAACAAAAATGATAATGCTTACCAATGTTTTTGGTGCTGCCAAAGGATCTTCGAGACAGTTTTTAATGAAAGAAGCGCAAAAATTAACGCCGAACATTATCCAAGCTTTTTACGTAAGAGTCGCAGATTTCAACTTCTCATCATGCCAATGCCCTTGTGCATTTAGCTATATTTCTAAAGACGTAGCAAAGAAATTTAAGGTTGACCACTCCCCTTATAGTTTAGATGAATTTCAAAATGATAGTACCTGTTCTTCAAACTGGAATTTGATCTTCTGGGAAAGCGATTTATTGATAATGACGATGTGAAAAGGAGCAGTTGTAGTACATTTCGAGAATAAACTTTCGAATTACCTTTTCATCAGCATAAAGTAGCTCATTACCAACAGTGTCCATGTATGCACACATAATAAGCTAGGCTGCTGCCCCAAACTGCAAACTTTCACTCAGACCAGTAACAAAGAGCAGCAACTAATAACTTTTGCCGTGGTTAATCTCCGTGATAATTTTTACAATAATTCCCCTGGATTGGAGTCAGATTATGGGAAAATAACTTTAGAGGTTTAAATAAAAATCTATTTTTTCAAAGTGTTTGAATTATTAACGTCAAGAACTCTGTGTGTGTTGTTACTTATCCCACTTGTCTGATAATAACATCAGATTAAATCGAGGAATTTAATCATGGCGAAGAGGGAAAGATTTCACCTGTCATACTTTTGATCTTGGAAGTTTTATACGGCCAGTATGAGTTTGCCCAGTACTGTTCCAGGACGGATTTGAGAAATGCCCATCACTTTTTCCTTGTCATCAGCACTCGAATCGAAAATTTGTTAAGTGCCTTCTTGCCACGATAATATACACTTACAAACATCTATACCTTCACCTGGGTCAAAGATTATGGTTCTCAACTCCCTTACTGCTATGCGAATAGGTCAATTGATTATTTTTATGAATGCTTAATTTGGCCCGCATGTTGAATAAACAAAGTAAAAATTCCAAAAGGATAAGGAATGCGTAGGCATTGTTAAGTGAGTAGCTAACGTGCATGTAGGATAAGGGAATCATGTATTCATCAAGTTAGACTACAGATTTTGCTTGAGAACAAACACTAGCATTAGAGAATACCCTGAAAGAAATCCGCAGCAAGAAAAAAATACGATGAGCAAGAAAAAGTACGGGCAACACTCAGTTAGAAATATCATTCTCAAAATTCATCATTCAGTACAGCAAAAGAATAGTAAATATCTATTAGAAGAAAATGATGTCATTGGAAGAGGTAACTGTTGAACTATGGTACAATGTAGATTAGATAAAGTATATAGGCTGACAGAAGTTAAAGACGATCCAATAAATTATTAATTATAAGAAAATGTTAAAAGTTATCAAAAGGTTTTGCTAAAATTTTTATTAAATCTAATTCTGTTTTAATTGTCACATCTAAATCCTATTTGATCATGTATATATATTGTTGAATATATTTTATTATTTTTTTGGATGAATTTGTTATTTTTAGTACTCAATTTGAAAATTTCATTCTCTATAACCTTTTTACACATTTTATGTTATGTATTTACAGACAGCCTGAGTTTCGTAACTGCAAAATTGCGCTATGATTTAGACAGAATTCTGTAAAAATAATTATTTATTTTTTATTTATAATTAAATAAAATAATTATTTATTTAATTATTAATTATTTATTTTATTACAATTCATCAAAATATTTTTAATGTGTGACACGTCAGGCAAAATACTACGCTATGCCTTTCAAAATACAATAATTCATGCAAAGACAATGATAATAATAAAATTTTACAGTACTGAATAAATTATTTACGAAACTTGCACACCTATCCTTACAGATATGCAGCACGTTTCTTGACAGTTGAATACACTCACGTTTGTGAAAATTGCAACACCATGAAGGACTTACGCGAGTGAGCTGAAATTTTCAGGAAATGCAAAGTAGCGCATGATATGCAAATGATTAGAATTGCAAATCCGTAGCGCATGCGTATGCTGAGCAGCGCCCTCTGAACGGCTGATGGATCCGAATAAATAGACGGCTGTAGCGAGGCGTGTATGGTTATCGGTGGTTATCTGCTAGTGGTAAACGTTAACTCAATCTGTACTTATGCGTCGTCGACGAAAGAGAACGAGATTTGAACAACTTACAGAGTCTGAACGAGGGAGAATCATCGGCCTTCGTGAAGCTGGATTGTCGTATCGTGCAGTAGCCTCTCGTGTGCAGCGTAACAGCAGCACAGTGATGCGCGTTTGGAAGCAGTGGACGGACGAGTGTCGGACAACTCGGAAATCCGGGAGTGGACCCCGAAATGTGACGTCAGCTCGCGATGATAGACACCTGGTCCGCATGGCGCGGACGGACCGTACAGCTTCCTCTAGACAATTGGCAGCACTGTGGTCAATAGCTAACTAATTCGATTGAGCTTCAACTAATTCGATTGAGGCTTCTTGGGGTTCTCCTTTTAAGATATGATGTGAGATTTATGACGTAAATAAGATTTACACAATCATTCAGACGAAAATCAGTTGCCCTTTCACTTGCGATGATATGTCTTGGATTTTTTCCATTAACACAGGCCCATTTGTTGGTGTATTTGACCCGCGAAATGCGAAAAACATTAGCAAAATGTGGTGTAAACCAATCATGGGTTATTCTCCTTGAACACACAAATTCATGGAAAGGATATCAAAATTTCTTCTAATTTCCTTCTTTTCTACTAAATTTCTTTCTACATTTCTTCTTCTGCACTTGGTTTCAGTATTGATGCAAGAATATTATGATTTTTCTACATTTCAATAAATTTCGTTTTCTTGTCAAACTCTCTTAAATTTTCAGTTGCATCTTCAGGGAGACTTCTTTTAAATTCCTATATATTTTAACTGCAAATAAATTTTATTTCATTTTATGAAGTTTATGAATTAAAACGTTTTTATCAAATGACAAAGAGATAAAAAGCAGCCCCACAATTTTTGGTTAACCGAAGGCAGAAATTATTTTATCTCACGGAATGACCCGACCATTATATCTGGTGCAAACCATCTAAATCATATTATTTGGATAAATTTTAGAGCAATAATTTCGATATTAAAGGATGTATGTTTTCACATAATCTGTAATAGTAAGAGGGAGAACTAAGTTCTTTAAATACTCTTTGCAAATGGATTAATGGAAAAATTTATGTTTAATATATTTTTAATAAAATCTGGGATATTACACAAACTGTTAAAGTCTTAACGTTAAAATTATGGCGCTAAATTTTAATATTAAACTATGCCCTATGAAATATGTATACCATGCATAAGGCTTTCGCTTTTATGAAAAAAAGCAGAGTATCAATCCAAATAATAGTCAACTTTCGAGAGCCAAAAATGAAGGAACTCCCCCTCCCGAAAAAGAAAAATACTAAAAATTCGATCTTGAATTAGTTAGAGTTTTCGAACTGCCTGCTTCGATATTAACTTTAACTGACATTCGAATTCCTAGTTCCGACAGCTATTTCATCGAAAATACCAACTTACCAAAGATCAACTAATGGATGTTTTAGTCTACATTAACTGTATGTCAATTAAGTAATCAGAGTGCGTTAAAATAGGTTACAGAGCTTACACTGACGCAGATTTCTGTCTTACTTGCAAGTATAGCAGATAATGAAAGAGAAGGCTTGTAGAGGGCTGCTTTTCACATGCCTCTAAGAGTAGATGTCGTATTCCTTATATCTCAGCCATGTCGGAAACATTTTTTTAGAGAGACAGCTTTAGTTTGTTTTAAATGGAAAAAAATAACAAGGAGACAAATCTGGAGAACACGCGGGATAACTAAATGCACACACGTATTTTTGCGCATAGCAGCTGTGCGAAGTGGTTTTTGATATCAGTGGAAAGATTCATTATCGTGCAGTAGAAAGGTTTCAGACTCAGCAACGTTAAGATTAAAACGTGTCTGCTTAATTCTCAGCTATTTCATAGCCAGCTACTCAGCCAAACATTTAAAATTAAAGCATTGTTTTGACGCCTCAGCTTGTAAGGTAAACCTCATGTCGCTTAATCTTAATACCTATTTAATTTTCCCAGGCTAATAACATAGAGAAATAATTGTCCCTTCTTTAGCTTAGAATCCAAAACCACCAAGTGAATAGGATAATAACATATGTAACTGAACGTTCATATAGTCTAGTTTACAAGCTAACTCGTTCACAAAACTTAAACTCTGTCTTTTGTGCCTGGAAATATAACAAAATTTTAATTGAATACTAAATAGTAAATTAGAGACTAAACATGGCTCCTAATTTAAGTGGTTCTATCAGTGGCAAAGAGGTTACGTACTGCTGAATACTGGTAATTTGTCTCGGAATTCAAAGCAGCCGAACGATATGGCTGCACGGTTGTATTTAGTAATTTTTTCCATGTGCAACGTGAATACGAGTCACTTTTCCATACATAAGTCCTCCATGAAGGAATTCTTTCCCTTTAGCTGATAGCCTCCATGTGCTGTGCCATGATTAAATAACCAACTAAACAAAGTAATTTATGGGCGATTTTTAAGGGATCATTTCTAAACTAAGAAACCCACTGATATCCAGTGTATAGAGAGGCATATGATAGATACAACGCCAATGATTGAATTACCAGTACACTCTTACTGAACTTAAATTATCATTTATTAGTTAAACTCTCTTTATGCGCATTTTTATGGCAGAAGAAAATAATTTGACGAAAAGAACTTTAGGTGTTTAAATTTTGACTTATACAAAATTAGAAACATGTCCACAGAGAAAGACAACTTTTCAAATTTTTGAAATTATTTTACAAAAAAATGTTTATTAAATTCTAATATAACAGAAATAACAATAATGTTAAACTAAATATAAAAATAATCCTAATTAGTTATATTGCTAAAGACTAGAGTTCAGAAATTGACAAATCACAAATTGACTTTCAAGAATGTGTTTACCCTACATCGTACGTTTACATAAAAATATATTTTGCTTTGAAAAATAAAGGATCTTTGATGAAAATATTAGAGGGCCTTTTCAAATGTAAACAACAGTTTACTTTATAAATTTACTATGCATTTAATGTTATGAAACATCTTTAGATATAAAACATCTTCAGAATCATTTTTACTTGTTGCCTTTGCTACACATAAGGAAGAAGATAAAAATCTTTTATACTAGTAAACTGTTCTGTTGTTAAACATTTCTAGAGGGAAAGAAGCATGTTTTATTTATAATATATTTGGTACATGTTTTCGCACAATCAGAAGTATTTATGCGCAGTGTACTTGATGCACATTTTGGAAACCTGCAAAAGAAATTTAGTTGCATATAAAACGAAGTTAAAAGTAAAAAAGCAGACGATAATAGGGCGAAAGTAAAAATTTAAGCTTATGAAAGAAAAAAAATCTGATGTGTGCACGACATGACTTCCTTGTACGGAATATTAAATTATACGCATTTTGCATTTCATTTAAACTTATTGGATTGAATTAAATATACTTCATCGATAGCGCATAAGCAACAATAGAATAAATGCACTCTTTAAAATTCACTATATTTGTTATTTGTTTGTATGCGACACTCTGGCGCTAGCTTCACTTAACAAGCGTTGCATCTAAATCATTTATTAACTCATCAGAACGCACAAAAATTAGGTTTTTCATTTGGAGAATTACCTAAACGTTATCACATGTTCTATTCAAATACTATAATAAATCTAAAACGATGTGTAAAAGAAATTAAACAAACAAACAACAACAACAACAACAAAAGAGGAAACAATTTTTCACAGACGATTTAGTATTTCTCGTTCAGTTAATTCAGTTCTCACCTCGCGACATGGCAAAAATATGTAAAAACTCAAAATATCTATATTCAATATTACGAAATTACGAATAGAAAAAATCTGAAATACCGGGTGGCCATAATTAAACCGACAGTGCTCACGGTGTTCTGTAGCGCGATCTATTTGCGAGAATGACGCCGCATTTTGTAGCAAGATTAAACAAGACGGGGGACGAAGGATTCCGCGAAAAAACAAATTAGTTCCAAAAGTCACCGCTAGGGGAATTTTGGCGCTGTGTAATAGAAAATAGAGTGTTAACAAATGCAAATTAATACGTAATAAAATTACCTTTTATTATGCACATTTTCTGATTTAGTTCAAGCGCAATATGACAACACTTTTAAAAAAGCGTAAAATTTACATAAATACCTATAAAGTCTCGTGATCTGCAATATCACGCACGCTGAACAGAAGAAGTTCTTTATTCAAATTTCACGTTACATCCACTGGTACAGTGCCACCTGCTTGGGTTTTAAAAGCTAATGTGTTACGTTTCGAATCAATCGGACTGAAAGTTTATGTGCAATGTCTCCTTCTTTAGTCGAGCGTGCGTTACTGGTCAAATTCTTTTACCTCAACCAGTGCAACGCGTCAGCTGCTCTTCGTGCTTTTAGAACGCACAAAAGAATGCGTAAAGGTAACGGTCCTGTGAAAACAGGTTCTCCGAAGGTTCAGTCAGGCAAAGGACGAAAACCTGTACCACAGGATACAATCGAAGCAGTTGCCACGGCGATTGTCGACAGAGGACCAGACAATATTGCTGCCACCTCTAGCGCTCGTGGAGTAGCTCGGAATATGGATATGCTTTACAGTACGGTATGGAAAATCTTACGAAACATTACCAACTTCTATCCGTACAAGATCAGCCGTGTACAGGAGTTACTGTACCCCGACCATGATAAGCAACTGACTTTTGCTCTCACCTTTCTTGTCGGAATGGAGGTGGATGCTACTTGGTCGTGGAAAATCTTATGGGGAGACGAGGCTCACTTTTACCTGAATGGAACTGTGAATACCCAGAACTTCCGAATTTGGGATGACAAATCACCACATGCAATAACAGCAATTCCCTTACATTCACCAAAGGTAACTGTTTGGTGTGGGTTCACAGCGGAATTTATCGTAGGTCCATTCTTCTATGAGAACATTACCCCGACAGGACCGGAAACCTGTTCTGTTACCGGAGAGAAATATTGCCACATGTTGAACAGCTTTGTCATTCCGGCACTTCAACAAAGACAACGCCTGGAGGAAATGATTTTCATGCAAGATGGAGCCCCTCCACACGTTGCTGTACGGGTGCAACAGATGCTACGACAGAAATTCACAACAGAAAGTGTCATTAGCAGCTACTTTCCAACTACATAGCCACCTCGGTCGCCTGATCTTACCCCATGCGACTTCTGGCTATGGGGTTACCTTAAGTCCAAGGTCTATCAAGGAGTGGTCCAGGGCCTGGCTACGTTGAAGGATGACATATCACAGACTGTACGGGAGATTCCTGCAGACATGTTATCTTCTGCTGTTGTGCATACTGTGCACAGAGCGCAATATGTGGTCCACAACAACGGCAGCCGCATTGAACCTCATTTGAATGCAAAATAAAAGGTAATTTCCGTATTGATTTGCATTTGTTAACACTCTATTTTCTATTACACAGCGCCAAATATTCCCCTAGCGGTGACTTTTGGAACTAATTTGTTTTTTCGCGGTATCCTTCGTCCCCCGTCTTGTTTAATCTTCCTACAAAATGTAGCGTCATTCTCGCAAATGATCGCGCTGTTGAACACTGTGAACACTGTCAATTTAATTATGGCCACCCGGTACTTATGTCCTCGAATAAACTCCAGAATGGATTAAGCATGATTTAATTCGCAATAATGAAAGAAGGTGTTATCTTTGTTGTTGCGAAGCTTAATTTCTCTAGATTGGAAGCAAATCAAATATTCTCCTAAGTTTCAAAAGTAAAGAAATATGTCTGCCATGGGAAAAAGTATTAGACTTAGCCGCACTTAAACAACTTTTAAACTGTTTATAATTCTTCAAATCTTGCATGCAGATTTACTAAAGGCATAGAAACCTTAACCAGAAGATAAGAACAACATAATTCAATCAATTTTAAAGCAAAAAATGCCCAACTTACCAACATAAAAGAATAAAGCAACTAAGATCACTGAGCGGAGTAACAGAGTGGCTATATATATATATATATATATGCACACATATGCATATATTTATACATAAAATATATATATATATATATATTTATATATACAATATAAAAAAAATTTTAAAAATAAACAAATTACCATAACGATTATACTATCTTAGAAAGTTTAAGAACCATTTTAACTTTAATATTAGATTAAAAAACATTTAGTAATTAGATTAAGCATTCTGAAATAGATATTAGTTAAAGATTTCGATCAAATAAGTAATAAAATTTGAAAAAAACTCAAAAACATCGTTAAATTGCATTCGAAAGCGGTCAAAATAGATATTTCCTTTGAAATATGTTACCCGAAATTTCTCGCGATTATAATACTTCCTTTTTACTTCGTACAAGGAAGTAAAAATTTAAGCGTTTGATTAATAATCTTTATAAATTAAAAGAATAGCTTTTCGGATATTATTAATAAATATTTATTATACATTATTAATAAAAATGATAATAAAAAAATTCCGTGTGAGTAATTTTCAGTTAAATGTTATTTCGAAATGTAAGGTTCATTAGATTGATACTAAATTTTGAACTGTGGAATAAGGAATCCCACATAATGCCAAAAAAATATTAATATATATGTACCAAATTCAATTAACACGAAGGAGCTAAATATTTGAGAGCTATTTTTTTAAACTACTTTTACGATTGGCTATAAGTCTTGGCACTTTGATATTTGAGTCACAGAGTACAAATATGGAAAAAATCGATATTTTATTTCAGAAAAAGTCTGATTTTGGGTCAAAATACCTATGCTAGAAAAATGCTGTATATTAATCTAACATATATCTTTCATGCTTTTAAGACATGAAAAGCGCAAGTTAAATTTCGTCAATCGGCCCAGTAGAAAGGGAGATAAAAGAACTATCACCTTTTTTTACTTCTTTTTTATGCAGAGTTTGCGTAGTATCGTAATTATTATGATGTAATTTGTTTTATAAATAGAAGTAAAAGGAATAAGGTAATTGATATGGCTTTTGTACCGTATGAAAACATAAATATAATAACGAAGTTTAGAGATTGGTACAGGTATTATGTTTCCCGAAGTAAAATAACTTGTTTAAATTCGACTGTGAATTAAACAGAGAGCTACTCATTTCAGTTCAAACAGCAGAAGCCTTTGGTTTATAGTGACTGTCTTTAATTTTTACAGATCTTCGGGGATAGGTAATAATTTAATAATTTACTGTTGATAACAGAAGCATGGAAAGAAACCTAAGGTACCAGAAGTATTAATATTGTATGAATATGATTGTTTATTTTCCTTTTGTTCACTGTCTTGCAACGACATTTATATGAATACTTGTGTTCGATCTCTTGCGTATATCCTGGAATTATTCTGAAACAAGATTATTATTACAGATTCCACTGAGAGCTGAAATTAATATTACCGTAACTGCTCTAATACCAAATACAGTAAACAGATCTTTTCATCATTGACGTGTAGGATGAAAAATTAACATTTTAGGATAAATTTTAAACTTGTACAATCCTCACACATCAGGAGACATCAACAGCTACATTTTAAGATTTGGACGTTTTTAGAAATAGAGCAAAACGCTTGAACTTTGTTGGTCCCCAAAATGTTTTGATCTCATTGGTAATAAAAATGCGTTTTTCATCCCAACTCACGCTCAAGTTGTTGGTCAGTAATGGCCAATAGTCTTGAGACTCACCAATCTGCTCAGGTTCATATTTAATTAAAATAACTATCTAAACGCCTTGCAGTCAGAGACTCTTAGGTTAATCCGAAGTCATACTAGATTAGGTTCATTTCGGATCGCCAATGAATTTAATGGATATTGTGACTAAAAGTCTTGAGGGGTAGGTGATTAATTTACGCGTCTCCTGCTTAATGAGAAGAAGAATTCACAAAGATTTGTCATTTAATAAAATGCATGATGTTTAATTTGCCGTTCGAATTAAATACATTTTTAGTTATTTAACAAGGAATCGGTTTTTAAGTAATAAAGGCATTTCTTAATAGTTTAAATATTTTTTTTTCTTTTTAAGAATATAACTAAAACTAAATGTCGTAAAATATGTTATTATTAAATATATTAATTGAATTAATTGCTTTTCTGCCACGCACTGTATATCCATGGCATAATCCTTCATTTTTTTCACTTCTCTACTGCATATGTGTTATCATCATCATCATAATAATAAGTTAATATATCAGTATTAAATGTATCGACAAACGACAAAGTTAGTAACCTCTGTACTACTAAATAATTATATACCTAACATTATCTAATGCTTAGCAAAGTAAATATTATTTTTTTCATTATATTGCATTAAAAGTTTCGAAACCTTCACTTCCAATGTAATGCAAATAGTCTTACAACTCCTTTCCAATTTTACACAATTATGTAATAAGTGCTTACTTCTGTAACAAAGCGATTACGATATAATTAATGAGTAAGTCTCTTAAAATGTGGAAAACGTTGCTAGAAAGAATACGCAGGTGTTGTAGATTTAGAATTCAATAAAAGCTTGCATTCTTTAAGAAAAATTTCCTATTTCTCTCCGAAAAATACTTTTGACAGGCTCTAATGATGGTTTGATGCATCACAACTTCAAAGGGATAATTAATTATCTTTCGGAAAGTAATGTCCTCAAGCTTTCGTTTGACACAAGGAAAAAACCTTTTCAGACGCTGAAAAATGCTGTCCAATTCTCACAATTGCATCAGTATAAGCTCCTTGAACATTTTCTCATTTTGTTCAGTCATTAGTTTAAACGAGTTTTCGAAACCTTACAAAATAAATTTAGCACTTTCGATCTTAGAATTATTTGCTTTGGTTTGTAAGATGAGGTAATATTATTCTTAAGATGCAAAAATGAAAACAGAAAGTATGTCATTAAGCAGTTCGAAAAGTGGATAATTAATTTCTGCTTCTTCCGTACTGAGATTTGATTAACAGAATGGCTTCAGTAGCTGCATTGCTTTCTTTCTCATTAATTCTTTTCTTAAATATAAGAGTTGTTTTAGGGAAACCTGAGCAAAATGTTCCTAAAAATGATGCTATCCGCATGGGCAAAAAGTAAGTGTAAAATAGTTCTGAAGCATCACAGCAGACTACACAGTTAGAACTCTTACGCGAGGGACCGGAATTAGTGCCTACAAAAGAAATATAACAATAAAATAAAAACCCTCTTACGATTAAGTATTAAACAGAAATACGAAAAATAGTTATCGGCTCTGTTTTTATATTTAATGTAATTTTCAGCATTAAAATACTAAAAATCATAATATTTAACTTCTATTATTTTAAAAAGTTCCTTAAAATGGTAGGAGATAGTGAAATATAACTGCCGTATTTGGATTCAGTGATGTTTAATCAGTAAGAAAATAAAAATGCTTCATTCGTCAGCAATTTCCTTGTAACAGCCATTGCTGCCAACATCTTTGCACAGCAATGTCTGTACGCTACAAGTGGCAGACTATTGCTCGGTATGACCACCCAGCTTCCCGGAACCCAACAGTGCGACCACGTTCGAAGTCGTTTAGTTGTCTGTGAGGTCTCGGTTTCGTCGCAATGGCATCTTTAGTTGCTTCTTTACAGAATTACAATGGTAGCAACAGAAAAAGATAAATTTTCCGCCTCTGTTACTGGTTTTATACTCTGCGAATTGCGCACTAGAAATGCGTGCTATAATCGCAATTCCTGTTCATTTGCCTTGACACTTTGACCATTTGCATGTTTGAGCAAGATGTTTTTGCATATCAAATTTCGTCACGATCGCAAAAGCCCTTCTTGGTGCTTCGATGTTTTCGCAAAAGAATGTATATGACAAACATACAAACATGAAATTACTTGATGGCACTGGTAGCGACATTTCTTCCCTTCTGGTGCCAAAAGGAAAGCACTTCACTGCTACTACTCTACAGCTATTTGCTGCAAATAATACTAAAATTAAAACATATGGCATTAAACAACTAACTTTAACTTTCGATCTCAAGGGAAATTTTAAATGGGATTTCCTAAGAGCTGATGTTTCAATTCCTATTATAGGTGCCGATTGTCTCACTCATTTTGGATTATTAATCGATTTACAAAAAAAAAAAAGACGAATCGTCGATAAATTAATAACTCTCTCTAGTTACGGCAAATTAGAGCACATCAGTCAACTGAATGTTAAAACAGTTTCAGAATGCTCTCAGTTTCATCAAATTCTTAGACAATTTCCCTAACTAATCCTTCTATCCACAGCAAAGCAATCAAACATGACACAATTCATTATATTGAAACTAAGAAACAACCAGTTCAAAGCAAGACGGCTTCGACCTGAAGTTTATCAGGAACAAAAAAGGAGTTAAAATTTATGATAGAACAAGGAATTTGTCGACCCTCTAAGAGTAACTGGTCATTACCTCTGCACGTAGTATATAAAAAGACTACTGGCATCAGAAACAAAAACTGGCAAAAATAAGATTCTCAGAAAATGAAGCACTTCATAAACAACACATTTCGAAAATTGTGCACAAACTAAACGAATATGGACTTCAGTTAAATATTTCAAAGTTCGGTTTCGGAGTTCCTGAACTAGAATTCTTAGGCCATTTGATATCTAAGGATGACACTAAACCTTTACGTTAGCGGGTAAACGCAATTCTGAACTTCAAAAATTCAGAAATTGTTAAAGACTTAAAGAAGTTTTTAGGCTTGCTAAATTTTTACCGTAGGTATCTGCCACCTGCAGCACATATTCAAGTACTACTCAGGGAATATTTAAAAGGTTCAAAAAAGAATGAAAAGAGAAAACTTCCTTGGTCTGGGCAAACAAGTGAAGATTTTGAAAATGCTAAAAAACAGTTAGCAAGTGCTACATTATTAGCACATCCTTCACCAAATGCATCTATCATTATACAAACCAAAGCATCTGACTACGCTATTGACGGATCTTTAAATCAGGTTACTAAACAAGGACTCGAACCTCTAGTATTTTTCTCTAGAAAGCTCACAACCACTGAGGCAAAATACAGTGAATATGATAGAGAGTTATTAGCAATATACGCATCCATTCGCAAATTTAGCTGCATTCTAGAAGGGCACAAATTTACAGTATTTGCTGACCACAAACCATTAATATTTGCTTTCAAATAAAAACTTGAAAACGCTCCCCATGTCAAACTCGTCAACTAGATTTTAGTTCTCAATTCACAACTGATATTCAGCACATTAGAGGATCTGATAATATTGTGGTCGACACATTATCTCGCATTCATGAAATTAAAATCAAGGGTCCAATTGATTATGAAGAAATTGCTCAAGCACTATGAAGAGATGATGAGTTAAAAGAAATACTTAACGCTAACAATTCCTTACAAATGAAAAAGGTTAAGATCCCAAATTCAGAAATAGAATTGTATTGGGATATATCTACAGGTATAGCAACACATTATATTCCCATGTCATTTCGGAAATTGTGTTTTAATTGGGTACATAATTTAGCTCGTCCAGGCATTCGAATGACGTCAAAAATAGTTCGTAGTTGGTATGTGTGGCCAAATATCAACAGAGATGTCACAAACTGAGCGTATTTCGGGCCAGAGATAAAAAATAAACAAACATACTTCAGCCCCTTCACAATCATTTAGTGAAACTTCTACGCGATTTCAACATATTCATATAGATCCCATCGGCCCGCTTCCACCTTCCAGTGGATTCACATATTGCCTAACAGCTATCGATCGGTTTACTAGATGGACAGAAGCTATTCCCATCATTGATATTTAAGCTACAACGGTAGCGGAGACCTTCTGCGCCAACTGGATCGCCGGCTTTGGTGTGCCAGCTACTATTACAACCGATCAAGGACGTCAATTCTAGTCTTGTTTATTTAAGGCTCTAATTAAACTCCTAGGCCTACAACGATGCAGTCTTAGATGCAATTGTGTAGGAATATTGATTGCATAGATACTGAGATATTGATTTATAATGAATACTTGGCAACCTAGGCAGAATAAATATTCTTTTTTATTTCAGTAAAGATTTGTAGCCACCAAGTTAATCGTACCTGTTCCAGAACAAATCCATTTTTAATTGTGTTTTGTGAAAAAGAAAAAGCAGCAAACAGTCTATCGAGGCCGAGGTGAAGAAAGCAAGCACCGTGTCTTCAGGATGAAATATTAATTCAGGGTGAGTTAGTTTTTGTTTTAATGTATTTGAATGGATAATTAGTAATGATGTAAAATTACTACTGGCTGTTATAGTTTTACGTCACCAACGTTATATAAAAGTCATATGACAGGATGAATCACGAAATGATGCTGCTCAGAAAGAAATGATTGCCATTTTTAGAATACAGTGGGGAAATCCTCAAATTAAAATTAAGCATTAGAAGCTATTCATAATTTAAATCATAATTTAGATTTACATATTTTTTATCACCTGCAAGATATAAAATATGAAAGGCAAAACATAACTAGCAACAGATCTTTTAATTCCTGATGTTTAATTTAAATATAACCCCCCTCAAAGAATATAGAATGCATCATTTCTTCTGCAACGATCCACATCTCTGTACGCTCTTGCCAAATCGCTGTTCAGAATTCAAACAAAGCATTCCGAGCTTATAAATACTAAAGCTGCTTAACACGCTTCACTTTTCTTCTCTTTTATTACCTAGATAGCGTTTGTTTGTCACTCTACAATTTTCATCTACTTTTCTAAAAATGTAATCTTGCTGTATATAAAATTGTGGGGCGCAGATTGCATCCATTATGTAGGGTGATTTCTTTAGAGTGTCCTTCTAAAGAATTGCTTTGTTCAGAAATAGAATGTGCTCTGTCATCACGATAATTGTGCGTTTTCAAAATTCCAATCATTTGAGCAGTAGCTTTAAAATATCTTTTATAATGCATCTTATTCGCTTGCGAGTTATGTATCTCCACAACATCTTGGTTATGTTTGCTAATTAATTTGTGTCATTTTCTACTCAAAATTCTGACACTGATATATGCTTTTTGTAGAATATTTTTATCATACTATTTCATCTAAGAGTTGTGGAAATAAGGTAAAAATATAACGATATAGTTTTCCTTCGGTATAAGAGAAAAACATCGTAAACGTTCCCACCACAATCCTCAACTATCTCCAATTTTAATAAATGTGCAGTATTCTGCTAAGTTGCGTTTCAGAGTAGTGGCTTTAACGAAACCTTTCCATTTCCTCCGCCACATGAATAGAATATATTATTTCAGAGTTGATTTGCTCCCATGTGAAAATAAATTATTAAAGGAAATATTTATCACCTTGAATCCGAAAGGCCCATCAGAAATTAAAAGTGTTTCGTTGTTCCGCTCAAGTACGGTTTGAAGGCATATAATTTACGCCATGCTGTGACTGCTGTAAATGTGATACTCTTATAATACATTTAAGAAGAAATGTTAGGTTAAAACTACAGATGCGTTTATTAATATTTGAATTAAAAATCGTCCAAGATCCTTATTTTAGAGCATAATATTTTATAAGATAAATAAGAAACTTCCGAATGTTTTTATAAATCGTTAAGAACTATGATGTTAAAAGCATCCATATTATTTTCATTTCTGTCGCACGTTATTTTATGCTCTCATACGACCATTTGACCAAGGTGGTTTATAGTTTTCCAGTATGATAAAGAACATTTTAGCAGAAATTTTATTTATTTTATTGGGAAATTTCCTGAACTAAGTGTGTTGCTCATTTTATGAAAGAAGATCTTTAATTTACTATCCAAACCACACAGGAGCATTGCTTTATAAATTTAACAAACTGAGAGAGTTAGATTCAAAAAGGGCAAAAACTACATAAGTATATCTTAGCAACTCCTTAATTCGTTTTACAAACGTATATAGCCTAGTCTTTACCTTTCTTAACTTTCATAATGTTACATTACGTTGTTAGGACAAGTATCATCGATAGGGCTAACGATTTACATTTCTCAGAGATGATGACATCTTTATTATCTCTCACATTAGACAGATTTCATTTATCATTCAAATTACTAGTTTGATTAAAATCTGAATAGAAGGTGCATTGAGTAAAACACAAATTGATTTAAAATCCAGGTATAGGAGTTAAACTTCATGTCATTGACGTATTTTGAAAATTGAAACAAAATTTACTTATAAACTGTTTAGCAATGCCATTTGATGTTGAAACATTTTTAGCGGAATTTTTCTGCGGTTTAAGGCCGTCAAGTTTCACAATGAGATATAGCCTGTAAATGACCTTATTAGCAAGTGTTTCCATTCTGAGACATACATAAGATCTTCATTTTTATTACGGCTTATCCAGGACAAAATTTTAATGGAGGCTTTCCCAATCTTTTTGTGTGAAGACTTTTGTGAAATAAATGAATATGTTTATTTTTAAGATATTTAGATAAAAATCTGAAGGAACTTACGTATTTGAATTAAAAAAATATATAAATATAGTCTACGGAAACGTCACATTAGTTTCGGACCTGGACTATCTGGAATATCAGTAGCGAATCAATACAGGTCTGTAAATAACTTCATTTCACTTTTATTTACCCTGAAATCTAAAAACCATTCACAAATTTTTCAATCCGTTTGTAATACGCTTTATCGCTTGCAGTTTCAAACAGTCTTAAACTGCTAAACAGTCGGAAATAGCCAAGCAGGAATTCGAGCGTAAATACGCTTTTTGAAATCTTTGAACTGTTATTTAACAACAAAGATATTATGTCAGCTCAAGGAAGAAGAAAAGCTCAAGTATACATAAAATGTCTTCTTCAGCTTTTGTACGCTGTAGCTGTCATATTATATTTCTAATACACATGTAGTAGATCTACTTAAGTGAACCTTCTGTACTAGATCTACCTAAGTAAACCATAGTCTTTTTCATATACATTTTTTTAGTATAATTCTCAAAATATATGCAAAACAGTGAAAACTGAATTTGTTATGAAATAAAATAATTTATAAAACACTTTCTTATTTTTGAATTAAAAATAGAATAAAATGAGTTCAAATTAAAAATAGATCAACTAGTGCTTATTAGATTTAGCGATTTGAAGGTAAGAGATGCACTTGTTATCAATTTTTAAATTTTAATTTTCATTTTTAACAGTTACTTAAATTATATGACTTAAAATAGTATTAATTTATGGTATATAAAGATCAAAATGTTTAGCTACGCTTACTTACATTTATTGTTTTTGAATAATAAAGCATTTTCATATAGCTTATTGTACACTTGTAGCATACTATGTGAGTTACAACTGGAGATATTTTAATGCTGTAAGTAATTTTTTATGATTTGATTAGTTCATTTAAACTGTAAAGCAACATGCAAAAAAACAATTTGTGTGGGAACAAATCTTATATCTCATTCTTTAAAACGTTTTTAGAACGTTCTAGCTTACAATTGAGCATAAAAGTTTAATTTTTAAAGAAGAACATATTAGGAATATATAGCAGATATTATTTTCTAACAAAAAAGATTATTTTATTTTTTGCATCACGTATGCACAACGCTTTCCTCATTATACGTAACATATGACTTTTTTAAAGACGTATTTTTTATTTAGTATTTATACATTGCAACTCAATACCGAAAATGCAAATACTACCTCAGGTGGAATAAAACTTCTGAAATTTTCCGAAAATGATATCGTATGGAATTTTATTCCTTGAATCTTTGAAGGAAAAGTTTTGCTTTTCTAAAAAGATCGCAATGGTTCTCAAAGCACGCATATCAGTTATTTCATGCATAAACAAGAAACCAGATTTGAATTGAAAACCTGTAGTATAAAAAGACGAAATCTGAAGAATCAAATCGGATTATATTTGCATGAACAGAACTTAAATTGTGATATATTTTTCTTGTAGAAAACGTGCATAGACTTCAATTCCTCTCCTTTCCCATTTACCAGGAAAGCTATTTCTGTCGGAATACGCACAATTACGCCAGGGAAAAAATGTATTTCTTATCACTGCACTGCTCCCGGCCAATCTTCTTTCACATTTCCACATCTTTCGTTTTTTAGAAAGGTTTTGCAGCACGCAGTTCTTAATACTAGTCTTAGTTATTCAAGGGAAGGAGAGAAAGAACCTTCTTAACGACACTTCTTTCTAGAAAGAACTCAAAACTCTGATCTAAATTGCTTTCTTCAGGTAAATTTATGAAGCTTATCGATATTTTAGAGTGAATTGCAGATTCACAATTATGTTAGATCAAGTTCTTGTTTTGTCATTTTGAAAAAAAATATATAACACTATTTGCAATCAAGCGATGTTTATCTTCGGTGTACTGTTTACATTTAACTATTTTGATTGTTCTTCAAAATTTTGCTTGTTTCATTAGTTTTGTTAGATTTAATGGATAACTATATTTTCATGCTTAAATTTTGTGGTTTTTGATTTACTCCTGCTTGGAATTTAATATTATATTTTATTTTAATCTCAATTAATTTTGTTATTGTGATTAGCATAAAAATTTGTCTCAAGTTTGAAATTTTAAAATAACGGAACAGCAGAAGAAATAAAATGCAGTGCAAATTAATTTAAATAATCTTTGATGGAAATTACCAAAGAGAATTACATAATAACTGATTAGGTAAGCAGCATTCATTCGTATTACATGTGCGTGTCGTGAAATTCGCATATGTAAAATTTGGTGGCTACATAATGTTGTTTCTGGAAATTAAATTAAAATTCACAGCCAACTACCTTAACGAGTTCCATCTCTAGATGATAAATGAATATCTTTTATAATTCTAAAACATATTATTAGTGAAACCTACATTTTCCTTTTCGTAGCATATGTCTTCCGTTAAACTATGAATTATTAGGGAATGTTTGGAAAATAAACTTCGGTATCTGATTGTGAGTGTTGTTAAATATAAGCTTATAAATGAAAATTCTTTGGCATGGAAACCATTCATCACTAAAGGTGCATGTTTTATTTACTTCAAATGGCATAATAGCAAGAAGTTTCCTCTATCACCTTCGGAAGTGAAGCAAGAATCATTCATCTGCCTTGAACTATCATCTTCAGAAAATCTGAACATATGTTTTGATACTTTAAAATGCATAAAAACGAAAGAAAGGCAGATGCAATACTGAAACTAGAATCACCATTCTTATGAACAACAAAGTCCTAAATTCGAAATATGGGTTTTCGGTTTACAAACATCTGCTGGCATCGATCCACATGTTAGTTGAAAGGAGTAGACAAAACCAATTCTTTTACGATTTAAAAGAGCTCTGTTAGAGTATTTGTTCCAAGAGAGAAATTTTAAGACATTTTTCGTCTTTTACATCAAACTCACATATATTTGGTTTCCTTCCCTTGTATATAAATCCCCAGATAACGCTTTGAAAAGCATTTATACATATTTGGGGATTCTAAGTTAATGGCATTTTGAATACATTAGTTTTTATTAAGCACACTGAAGGAAACCTCTTCTGAGATTATTATTATTTCTGGTAAATGTAAATGAAATATATTTCCACTTCAGACAATAAATAGGAATTATAATAAGTATCGTGCTCAAGCGATTTGGTCAAATTAATTCACAGCTACGTATTGAATAATTAAGAATTTTCCTTATTAAATAAACCCAAATCTCCACTTCATGATCATTTATGATGAAAAATATAACATGTCTCCCCCAATTATTTGGGATAACTATTTTTATAGCTTGTTTTAAATAGGTAGTCGTATATTTTATATTTCGAATTCCTAATCGATAAATTCTTGAACTAGTAAGCTAACCGAAACTAGTTAGCTTAAAACTGTTTTAAGCATTAAACTGACTTTAGCATATATAACCGTAAAATAAAAGGTATTTAACCTACAGATGTAGAAGACAGTTCCATTTACTTCTGTTGATGCGTCAACCCCCCCTGTAGGAAGTGTACTGGAAGATGTAAATTCTTCTTTTATTGCGTTTAATGTTTTCACTTGCTATTTTGGATTTCAAGATTTTAATAGTTTTCTTATTTTGTTAGAACGTTCTATCGCTTTTGCAAAGTAATTATATAATTTTTCAAAACTCGTTATTTCAAACAGAGTGTGTTTTGAACTTAAACATCCGTTATAAGTTATAATCACTGCCACTTTTTATATATAACCTTTAACTGTAAATAATTCGATGTGTTAGATTGTATACGTAAATTTTCAAATAAGAATTTATTTTACTTATTTTTAAACACTTGACTTACATTTTCAACCTAATAAAGCATGCCGCTTCACTGAAAGTTCATTTCGAGTGGTTTGCGCGAATTTTCAGATTGAATTCTTTTTTCTGTGCATTACAGAACTTAATTTCTTACATAATTTCATTTCGCATTCTTCGATTTTAAAACCTGAAATTAATGAAGAGAACTTAAATTTTTCGACTGCTTAGTGTTGATCTAACTTGTCGAAAGCATGAGGAAAATTGAAATTTTTTGACTACGCATTGATCTCCAACTGTTTTTCATTACTCTCATTTTCGAAAATATTACTTGTAAACTTAAGCATTGATCAGCTCAGTGTGTCCACATTACACATAATTTTTTCCCTTCGTCCTTTATTCTTCTTCGCCATTTTAAATCATATTAACAAAGATTCTGATGTCACTGTTACCGCTAGAACTAATATCTAAATAGCAATAAATAATGTAAACAATAACTAACTCTGATAACTCATGCCATAAAGCTCAGTCTATTCATATTATTTTAAAAGTGATATCAAAACCGTTCGAAGAATGCAAATCATAAAATTAGATCACAATAATAACATTTATAACATCCTTTTGTTCGCATCATTGGAATCTTTAAATTCACAGATTTAAATATATAAAAATAACATCATATCCGTTTTCCAAAACTAAAATCTCATAACTTAGGATTCTATTTTTAATCGCTTAACAAATATTGGCCATCCTCAGTTTCAAAGTAAAATAATTAAATTAAATATTTAGATATTTTCTAATGTTTTTAAATACAGAATTAGCATTTTTGTGTGTTAACGGTTCATATAAACGTTGTTAACAAACATGCCAGAGCAATAAGAAAATTAAACAAACTGTCTGATTATTTTTTACAACTCTAAGCAGTAACAAGTTTTAGATATCTTCAATAATTTACATTCCAATTATAAACAGTATAGCAAATATTAAAAAGAAATATTTGAGAACACTCATTCTGCAAACATAAACATTGATCAGCTGAGTGAGTCGCCGCTACGCTCATTTTTTTTCCTCTTCGCCGTTTTACGTTTATTCATTTGTTTATGCAAGTGAAAGATTTCAAAGAAATCTAATCGAATAGTTGAAGATGATTTTTTTGTATGTTCGTGGTCGAAAATGGATTCCCTCTTCAAAATTGTTTCAGCTCACCGTTATTACGTTTGTTCTTCTTAAGGAGATGAATATACGAGTAAAGGTAAAATGTAGATTAATTAGTACGAACAGTTGCTACTTTATCCTTAATCGTTCCCTTGCTTTATTAGTAGCTGGAATAGATATGCATATGAATACCTAGGAATAAAAGTCAGATTTCTCAAATGTGTGGTGTCATTTTATGGATAGATTTGGCATTATAATATAAGAAAGCGTAGTAAATTTCATGAAGCTTTATTGCAATCAACATAATCACGTGAGTAGATGTTGTAATTGAAGCTGTTTTTAAGGACAAAATTACGTCGTACGGATTTGATTTGATATAGCGCTTCATACATTTCTATATGTGCATTTTCTCAAGTAATGAAAATGCGATTATAGATTTAAAGTTTCAATTAGAGGTACAAAACTGGAAATGGATGCTTTTATAGCAACCAACATCCTTTATGATTAATTCCTTTTTTTTGGTACTAATGGTCGCCACTGATTTAGCATTTTGTTATATTTTATGTGCTTAAATTAGAATATTGAGTTATTTCTAAATCTTCTATGGATATTAGTGTCTTTCGAAAGTTCTCCTCTTCATAACTTACATGTAAAGTAAATTGTCACAAAGGAATTTTAGATTAATATTTTCCGGAAAGCCATTACTTTCGAAATTAGTTCCCTACGGAAACATATATTTACTTCTTATCGGATGGAACCACATTTTGCAGTTTCCGATGAAAACACATTATCGCGCCTTACAGGATCCACTGATGGATTATTAATTTCATTTTTGGATTTAGCAATTTCGTATTAAATGAGCGTCTTAAACATACAAAGGTAAACTAAACAGCAAACTTATAGGATTTCCAACCGAGACAATTATAGCTGGAAACTGATTCAATTTTTTTCTTTATACTGAACAACTTATGGGAAAACAACATTTTTGTTTTACTGTATAGATTTGAATAAGAGAAAAATATTTTCCGGTTATATAAAGTAATTCCCGGACAAAGGAAAATACACACTATCTTATATGTCTAAATATTCTTAAAGCTAAGTATAAAATTAGGTAAAAGTTAACCTTAATTTAACTTCAGGTTTTTACAGCTATGGGTTTCAAAGAAGTCAAGTCATGAGCTCCCTCTTCTTTAAGAAAAAACGTATTTTGTTTTTTGAAAGCATTGCACTTTTTGCACGACACTTTTGAATCTTGAAGTAGAGGGATATTATTGCATACCTTCTCCAAAATCAACAGAAATGTTTAAACATCAATGTCTTAAAAAATTTCATTTTTGCCACACTTTATTTAAGTTTAAACGTTTGAAATGTTATATTTAAATTTATGTTACTAGTTACCGTTTAAATGTTTAGATAAATGTTTTGCTATTAGTATGCAAATATATTGTTGATTAAAGGTTTTAAGCAGGATTTTCCCAGACAGAAAGCAACCATTTTAAAATAATTTCATTTTTTAATCGATTAAGTACTCCTTAGATAAATGTAACCACCCTTTATTCTAGCCTAGTACGAAAGAAAATGATACGGTTTTAACTAACATATCAGATATTTATCGTAATGCTCAAATTAAGAGTGAAGTTAAATGCCAATTATTTAAAAATTTCATTCTAACATTGAACGCATTTAAAGAGTGAATGAATAAATGCATATACTGACACAAATATGAAATACATTATCCTCATCAAATATGAAACTCATCATCATACTCACCATTTAACGCATACGCTAATACAAATATGAAATGCATTATCAACTTTTCATGCGAACATGATTAATATTTCCTCTCCACAGGCCAACTAGAATATATATCAGAAGTGAATTATTATCTGTAAATATTTTCAGTGTTTTAAGTCCTATCCTTTCTTTGAGCTACGAAAAAAATCAACTTTTAGAATAGCATTTTAAGTTTCCGCGTTACTGCTGTTGCAGTGTTGAAGAACATTAAATTTGCTTCTGAATGCCCCTTTGCCCACACAATAGAAAAAGTTAATAAGAGGCAAAGAAAAGTATAAAGAATCTTAGCATCTTTCAAGCCGAGTTTTCAGAATTTATGTTATTTTCTAAGGTAAACTGAAATTAGAGAAAAGTTATGAGATTTCATTAGCATGTTTATTTACATGAGTCCCAACTTTTAAAGCTTTTTAAAAGCTGCATTTTTACTGGCAAATCTTCCTTTCTAGACTGAACGTTCCGCAGCCAAAAATTTTAAAATGTAATGCCCGAGAATTAATACGGTTTGATAGAGGTAATGGAACAGCATTCATTAGGAGGCCCGTAGGTAATTTTCTCTATGTTCGCATACAAAATTATAAAGGGTAGCAGAAATTGTGTAGTCTCAGTAAAACCTGCAGGGATATGGACTAGACTTGATTTCAGAATTCACTATGGCGAAAGTTAGCACATGGCACTTTCCTGTATGAAATTCGCTCTACAAAGCTCCTAAACACAAAGTAAAATACAGGGTACACTAGAAGAGAAACACGCCAATGTGACAATCAAATTCGCTTAAACAACCTTGTATTTGGCATACATTTACAAATTGGCGTACATTACATTTTTAAATGTACGCCAAATACAAGGTTGTTTCAGCGAATTTAATTAAAATGCAGGGTGTTTATAAAGTCCCGGACCCAATTTGATGTTTAATAACTCATAAAATAATAAAGATAGATTAAAATTAATAACATAAATGGTTAGATAAACTCAAAAAGTTTCATGACCCTTGTCAATGAACTTCCATGTGTGCCCCCTTCGTCGCACAGAGTCGATATTCAATTTCACGCCAGGTACCGGCAAACATGTCGGCATCCACAGAGGCTATTGCTGTTGTAATTCTGGCTTTTAGGTCATTAGTGTTCCACACTTTCCTCCTGTAAACGTTATCCTTTACAAATCCCCAAAGGAAAAAGTCCAGCGGTGTTATATCAGGTGATCTGGGTGGCCAAGGAATTGGACCTCCTCGCCCAGTCCATCTTCCTGTAAAATGGTCATTCAAAGAACTACGAACAATGGTACCCCAATGAGGTGGTGCACCATCTTGTTGCAAAAAGACATGTGGCTGAAGCTCTTCTAGTTGTGGAAATACGAAGTTTTACAGCATGTCTAAGTATACGACTGATGAGACTGTCTTTTCTGTAAAAAAGAAAGGTCCAATGACTCAGTCGTGCATTAGTCCACACCACACATTAACCTTTGGGGAATCCATTTGTGCCTCACGGTATTCATGGGGATTTTCAGATCCCCATATTCGCACATTATGGCGATTAACAATGCCATAATGTGCGAGGATGCTTCTTCGGAGAACATTACAGAAATGTCAGATATTTAGACTGGAAAATGAAATTATCTGAAATTAACCACACGCGCAAACGATATTTACAAAAGTAAAGATATTCGAACCTGAAAAAGAAAATATATAAGTTATTCCATCAATAAATGCCATAAGTTTGTTTATATCTATTATTTTATGAGTTATTAAACATCAAGATGGGTCCGAGACTTTATGAACACCCTTTATTTCATATAGAAATGTTGTACAGCGAAATGAAGTTAATTAAATAATTAATGAGTTATCAACATTTAATAAGTAATTAATGAGTTATCAAAATTTAATCTTTCATAATCAAAATTTATGCTACACAATGTGTGTTTTTACTTAATATCTGTGCTAATTTGTTTTATCTTAATTGTGGTTTTCATACTTAAGTCTTATGTTCTTAGCATTCGTTATTCGCGAAACATGTAAACGGCAGAAAATGGATCTTTGGGTATTTTTCACGTAATATTTGAAGTTAAAAATACTTAATTTGTGTTCACATATTTATGATTTATACTGCCGGAAGCTGAAAAATTTAATCTTCAATTTAAGATTACTTTCGTGTCAAAAACTAAATTGGTTTTTGAGTTACGGCAATTTATTTTACTAATTTTTGTACTTTCTTGGTATTTCAAATGAAGGGGAAAGAATTCGTTTCGGGTACGATTTTTAGCTGCTTTTTTCCACAGATAAGGGCGTTTCCGGCGGAGAGTAAATTTGCTGTTTCAGCTGTACTCCCCATGTATTATTTGGCTGTTTTCTGGCGTAAAGGAAGTGGTTGAACTGACAATTAGAAATGTGAGAAACTTTTACGGGGTGTAAGGTTATGGGTAGATGAACAGGTTTTTCATCGTTTCGGTGGGGATTGGCGAGATGTGGTAGACTTTCGTAACAAAATGCGTTGCAAGTGTCGCTCGCTCACTTTTTCCCATGCTGTTCAGTGGTTAAGTTTCTTGTCGAATTAGAAGAGGGGCTGATTCGCTTCCTCGTTTCTGAGAATAATGTGTTTAACGTGAATTGGTTTTCTTGCCTCTTTGGGGCTCCTTAAGGTTACTCATGCTTCAGCATAAAAATGCAGTTTTTCTTCATCTAAGGGAAATTTTGGCCCCTTCAATTACTTCAAAGATAAATTTCTTCTTCAAAAGTAGTTTCTACTCCAAGATAAGTTTCTAGTGCAAAGACATGTTCGCTAAATAAGCTACTTCATCTAGTTGTTTCAACCATTCCACAATGCCTGTTGAGCGGGGCTTTTACTATCCAGAGATTTCGCCGGAGTTCATGGAGGCTGCAGAGTATCCGTTTTCAGCATGGCCTAGCCCCCATCTTGCCCGAGTTTTTGCATAAGCCAATGAGCAGGTTAGACACAGTATCGACGACGGTGTTTCTCCGTACCAGTCTTCCAGATAGCCGATCACTCCATGTAACCGTTTGCACCATCTGTTTTCCGAGAGAATTTTCAGTGTCGTTACCGCACCACAAGGCATCGTTCAACTATACTGATGAGAATCCCTGCTGGAGGACAGCATGTTGTTTCAACTTTTCCAGATAAGATTATTTCCTTTAGTCGTTTCTTTTTCTCTTACCGGACTAATTTTAACTTAAAGAAAATAGGTTTTCTGTAATTGTTACCTATACAATTAACTAAATTTGGATTAGAGCTAAGAAGGTATCTCCTTTATCTAAATATAAATTTTACTGGCAGTAATTAAGTATGGTTTCTCAATAATGAAATGATGAATTTTAAATTTAATTTTCTTGCTTAGAAAGCTTTAATAACTAAGGTTTTGGAGTAATTTGAATCTGGAATTTCTTACTAAAATTTTAGTAGATGGTTGTTTTGCTTAAGGCCCTCTCAACGTATTTTAAAGTTGTTAAATCTGTGCAGTGCAGTTAACAAATGTTGTGAGGGAAAATTTTAAGAGTAACTTTCTAATTAGGGAGAATTCAAGTTTTTTTCCTTGTGCAATAATATGTTGTTGTGTCGCGAATTCTGTGTTTTAAGTGTTTTTAATCATTTAAGTAATCAATTATTTAGGTATTTTATTTGTATTTCTATTTGATTTTTAAATTTGAATTTTGAAGAACGTAATGAATCTACATATATTTGTAAAGAGTGTACTTAAAATCTTTAGGCAATTATTTTTTTCCTTCAATGGTTCAATTTTCTAACGCAGAAAGGGGAGCGTATTTAACGGAAGTAACGTTGGTAGGAATAGCCTTTCAAGATGTTAGATGAAACTGAAGGCAGTATATCGTTCTTTTCCTGGTCTTTGTTTCGAAGCTCTAAAAGAGGACATCGTAGTAGGCTCCCTGCTATTTCACTTACGTTTTAGCTGTTTTAATGTTGCTTTGCTTATAATTTCGGAAGAAAGGGAAAGGTTGTAAATTGGATATTGAAAGGAGCAGTTTTTTGTTGTTTCTCCTTAGATTTTTCGCTTGCTAGCAGGGGGTCGAATTTTTAGTTTCCAGTTTTCGCACGTGTTATTGTAGACAATGACTTAATTTTGATTCATTCGAGGGGTTTGAATTTGTCCGGCTGAATTATATTGAAAAGTCTCGGATTGGCCAGAATTTAATTTTAAGTGTAACTTTTGGACCAGTAATGTTTAATGGGAGGAGAAACCGAATTTTCCTCGGTTGTTGCGTGAGTTTTGAAGTCAGTCTGGAGTTTTTTGAAGAGAGTTTTTGAGTTGGATACAAGGAAAGAATTAGCAGAGAGGGCTTTTTTCCCTGCGGCCAAGCTTCCCTTGCGGGCAGCTTGCGCTTGCGTTTTCGCCGGAATTAGGAGATAAGTTTTGATACAGAGAAAAGAATTAGCAGAGAGGGCCTTTGGTCCTGCGGCTATACCCCGGCGGGTGGCTCGCGCTTGCGCATGATAGACCTATTCAAGTCGAAGATGTGAATAATGGAGAATTTTTCCTGAAATTTATGCGAGAAGGGGAACTCAGAGCAAACTCTTCCGAGTTTGAAGCAGTTTTCCCGTAAACGGAAGTGAAATAGTTCGTACCAAACAGAAGCGTTCCATTCGTGAGAAGAAAAAAAATTCAACATTCTGTCTCCGCTGGAAAATGTCCGTTGTCGTTGACAGCCGAAGCACCTGAGTGTCATTTTGCTTATTACCTTAGTTTCTCCTTCAACTTTAATACTTCAGAATTTTTTGATTGCCGGTCTTCTTCATTGGAGTTCTACAAGAGGTCTTTTTTCTTGAACTTTATTTTGGAGCTGATTACCTAGGACCAGTTCAATGCGGAATTCCTATGCAGCCTATAGCTGCTTATGATGATGATTCAGGAAGTCAACTGTGAGTTACTTAATATTTTATTTCGTAAGATTATAGTTTTTTTAAGTAGTGTAATTTAAACTAATCTTGCTTAATTTGGGGAGAAAGAGAAAATTTATTTGAAAAAAAAAAGAAAAGTATTGTTTGCGTCTTATTTAAAATTTATTGTCAAAAATAAGAAATTTATGTAAATTGTAATTTCTATAGTAGTTTGTGTGAAATCCAGTTTAAATGATTCCTTTAATGTTCCAGTTATTCTAAGTAACCGTTATTATGTTAAACTACAAAATTTTATCTTGATAAATGACTCTTGAAGAAATTTAATGTAGAATATTAATTGCATTTGTATGCAAAGGTAGTCTGGCCAGCTCTCCCATAAATTTATACTAGATATTAATAAATGAGTTTGATTTTATGTTATTACTTGCATTTGTTTTTTGTGTGTTACGTAGTTGGTTTGTTCAGTCATTCCATTTGTTTGAGCCGTGAGGCTTTTAAGAAAACAAGGAGATTTTTGCTTGGGGTTATTGAAAAATGTTTATGCATTATAAGGTACTCACAACGCGCCCTGTTTTTTAGCAAATATGTACTAACCACTTTTTATTGAATATTTAAATATTTGTTTTAGGTGCCAGGAAAGTTAGAACCAGTGTTTGATTTTCGTAGTGGAACTGATTGATTGGTGTTTGAATTTTTCTTGTCAGGTGCTTATGAGTTTTGATTTAATGAATATGAACTTGTTGTTCTTGAGTTTATTTTAAAACGAGTGAAATCTAGTATTCCTTCCTGTGTTTTTAGTGTCCTGTGCTTTATTTTGATGAATTAGCCTTGCTTTGGGTCAGTTAATTGGTTTTAGGAAAAGTTATAATTAGATATTATTTCGAGTCAGATCAATCAGTCAGTTTTCTTCCTCCCTTTCTAACTAATTCCTTTTAGTAGTAAGTTATTTATTTTTTAATTTGTCCGGCAAAACAAAACAAATTTTTTAAATTGTTTTGTTTTTTTTTTGTTATTTATTTTTTAAAGATAAGTATTAAGAGAGGTTGAGTATGAGTTAAATTTTAAAATTAAAAGTTAACCAGTAAAATTTAAGCTTTTTAACAATGTTGAGCGTTAAAAAAATGAAACAGTTGTTTTTTGAAATATTAATTTGTTGAAGAAATGAAATAGTAGTTAATGAAATATTAATTTTATGAACGATTTAGTGGATACGCTTGTTAAAATTTTGTTTAGCTGTGTAAAAATTGTATATTCACTCTCCGGAGAGGTGACGTAAGATAATTTCTTAATAGATATGATTTATTCATACTTCTCAGATTAAAAATAAAATTCTAAGGTTATCTCAAAATTCTATAAAAATGTTTGTGTTTCTTTATGTATTAAGTTGCTTGATTTTATTCCTTGAACAATCATAATATCATTAGCATCTACGTTCATGGGGTTATTCCGTTTTTCATAATTCAAAACGCAATGAAAATTTCTTGATTAGTTAGTTAGTTTTGATGAAAGTTAGTTTGAGGTTAGCCTTGAAGGCACTACTGAGCAGAAATGAAATTATAAAACCAAGACCAAAACGAATAACTTTTATGAAATAATGCGGCTGATTTTTCTGGAACTTTTTAATCAAAGCCACTTTCTAATATTTAGTTAGGCAGATGTGGTAGAATACAGTTGCATGATAAGGAACAAATTCTAGAGTATTTTGAAAAAGGCGATCAATAAAAGAGATTTCAGTCAAATACTGTCTCATAGGTCACACGTAATCGTCTTTAAAGCATGTTAATTATTAAAAATAAAATAGGTTTTTCAGATTTTCCTTAATTTACCTCAGAAAACGCCATTTGGGAGCGCTGTTCTAGAATTTGTGTGTTGACGATTTGTCTAACTCACATTATTACATAAACCGATATGCAAGAGAATTCTAACTAAAATGGTTACTGATAGATAATTGAAATACATAAATTAAATTTTAATGACACTTTTTTTTACATTTACATATATATGATGATCGAAACTTACATTGTGGATAACAAAATTTTAGGGTATTTGAGTTAAATACCTTCGGTAACTGCATGGAGCAGGGCATTTAGTTAAAACCCTTCTAAGCTTATATTTCGCATTTCTAGTTATTCAACGATCTCACAGCTTGTATAACAGCATTAGGCAAGTCGCAAGAAATGTTCGCAGCACAATATTTAAAGCAAAGGCTTCTGTCACATGAACTACATTTGGTTCACCCTTGCCCGAATAATGAACTCGAATTCAAATCCTGGTCAGCGGGATAGCTGCTTAGGATGTTTTGTAGTATTCCCAATTTTAACGTGGGTACTAGTCAATAACCTTTAGACATTCTTTCTCGAATGAAACCCCCTCCTTAGAGAGGTAGCCTAAAACTTCATCATGTCCCTATAATTTTAACAAATATTCCTTTCGATAATGAAAGAAATCGTAAAGAGTTAAGAGTAGGAAATAAATGAGGTACGCGAAGAAATTAGAGCTAATAATCGTTGATTTTAATTACTATGTTTGTTGTTATTCACTCGATGCAAGATGGCATTAAGTCCTTATCTTGTTATGTATTACATATTTCAGTTGTGAATTAAAATGTCTTAATTGTGACGATTTGACTTATTTCTGCTATCAGACTTAAAGATTAGTAATTTGTTTTTATTTTGTAGTTGAACTTAAGTTTCTTTGCCTTGTTGAAAAGTAATTGTTGTCATTTAAATTTTTTTTGACAGTTTTGGTTAACTCTGATTTTAAGTTGCTTGAGTAATTAATTTTTCTTCTTTTACTTTAGGTAGTTTGGTTAACTACTTAAAATTTTTGTTTAGTTAATACTTTTTTCTTAACTTGGTTGCTTAATGTTTAATCTCTTGTTAAGTTGACCCTTAAGGTCAATTTTTTAAAGCTCTTTTAAAGTTTTGCTTACACAAGTTGGTGTTTAAAGTTTTAATTAAGTTTTTAATGTGCCCCCTTTTCTGCTAAATTTGGGATCCATATTTTCTGACTATGGTGGTCGTTTTGGTGCTGTGGAAAACATAAAATTTTCCTTACGTGATTATTATATTTTAATTGAAGTAATTTTTATTTTCTGACTATGATGGTTGTGTTTGGTGTTATAAAAAAACCAAAGAAATTTTCCTATGTGATTATTATATTTTAATTGAAGTACTTTTCTTCGCTCTTGTATTAATTAGTATTTAAAAAAACAAATCCTTAATTCTTTCGAAAACTTTTTACGTTGCCTTTTGGGAAATCTAGATTTATGACTTTGTTGTGACACTTTCTTCACCCGCCAGACAGTGGTCTGGGAAGCCTCTGTCATCAAGTGGAACTTCTGCACCCTGCCGGAGAGGATAATTTCAACATACATTACGCTACGCCAAAGTTGAGGGGACGGGGTGATTTGCTTACTTGCAGGCTTTTTCCATGCTGGATTGGGACCCCGAGACGAGGCTAGCTCTGCTGACAGGTTGATGACCTTGGAGGATCGGCGATTATTCGCCAATTTCAGGAGTTCGAACTACCTTGCTTCACCTTCCTGTGTGCATTTTCCACCTGGGGTTGCCGGGCAATTGGCCTGTCTTGTACCATCTCGGATCGCCAAACGAGTATTTGGCAGAAGGAAGAAAAAGGCTTGGAGCGATCTACGAAGGGAGAGAGAGAGGCGTTGGCAGACGGCGAGAAAAAAATGTTGAAGGTGTCACCAGATGAGTAAACTGTCTGCGTTATCGGAGAACGATGTCGGAAGAAATGGATGAGAGTAGGCTAGTATGGAGGGCGACGAAAATGACAAAACATTTCAATTACTAATTGTAATTCTTTTACTCTCCTTATAGAAAGCAAGTGAAATGGCAAACCAAGAAAATTTTTGTTGACGTCTACTGCCATGATTTTGTATCCACGTATCTTCATGTACTCTTACCTTAATCAAAATCGGTATGAAAATTTTTATTTTTACTTTTTGAAACACCACCACCCTCACCTATGTAAAATTTTGTATTAAGTAAGTTTGTCTCTTAATAAATCATATATTTAATTTAACTTATCTTGTAATGTCTTCACTTTTAATTTAGAACACTGGACCCAATAGTATTTTAAGTAGAACACAATGCATAATTTAATTACTCTGTTGAAGTTACTATTTACTGTTTATTTGAACACACAAGTTTTACAGTCTAAATGTTGTTTATCATATATGTCACAAACTTTTACACCTATGCAGAATTTGTCGTATTCATGTGATTTAGAATTGTTATCCTAATTTTGACTTTCATTTGATATTGAATTTTAAAACGTAAACACTTTAAGTTAGAAAAAACTCCAACAATCTCTTATGAGTTGTGAAGTGATGTTCCTTCATTGCATGGTGCCTTTTTTATGCCACCTTACTTCGTTTCTTTCATTTTATATTATTTTCTAACCAGCTTTTGGTGTTTATATCTTCTTTCAGTTATAGAACCACATCTGCACTCCTTTTAGTTATTTTGGGTTGAAAATTTTAATGTACGGTCTATCCAAATGCCTCTTCGGCATTTAACTTCTTCTATACAAAGTGGCGGTTAAAAATGAGACTGTATGGCAAATTTGTAGATATAACACGAAGGTATCTACACTGCTCAAAACAATTATAAGATATTATGGTTTTGGATGTAAAATGCAGAGAAGGAAATTTTTTCGTGACTGGTATGTGTTTTGCAGGCGCTGTAAGATATGAGAAAGCGAAACAACAAAGGAGTAATAATTCAGTTTTATTATCAATATATCTCGGTAAACAAAAAAATCACTATTTTTACATACTATACGAACGAACAAAAAATATGATTTTTAGGATACAAATAGTTTTCAATAATGGCTAGGGTTTTCCCTGGCAGAAAGCAACATCGCACACTTATGAGACATGGAATAAATGAGGTCATCATGAGGGACTGTGGTATTTTCTCCCACTCCTGTAAAAGAGAGCTTTCAAACTACGAAATTATGTTTAGGGTGATAAAAGACTAGCAACCCTTCTTCCTAGAATGTCCCAAACCTGAAATCTCATACCTGGGAACATGCTGGCCAATCCATTCGAAGAATTTTTTCGTCGAAAAGAAAAGTGTCCCTTGGCTGAACACGACGGGCTTGGCGTTATCATTTACGACAATGCATTTATCCCCCACTCTTGGAGGGTAAAGGGCCACAATAAGTCTGAGGATCAAATCCTATATCTGGGTCTCCATTCCTGATGATGTACAGCGGTCTGTGACCATTGATAGGAATACCAGCCAAGACCATCACTCCGTGTTATCCAAATGGGATATTTTCATGCACAAATGCAGAGATAATCTATATGTCAAGTTCTCCCAGATGAGAATCCGCCAGTTTTATTATCTCCAGATGAGAATTGGCCAGTTATCCGCCGTCCCTATCTGAGATGTCTGCGTCCACCTTCTGCGGGCAGCACTGTGATCCTAAGTCAACGAAACACAAGCCGTAAGTCTGCGAGTTTACAAACCCTCACGGCGGAGTAGGTTTCAAACAGTTTGAATCGAAACTCTGGTACCAGTAGAGCTTTGAGGGTGATGTTGCAAGAAGGTGGCGTTTATAGTGCGGTTTCTTCTGGCCGTTAGTTTTAAACGCTGATCTTCATTTTGTGTTGTTGCAGACGTATGACCTGGTCAAGATCTTCAGCAAACTCTTTCAGTTTCCAGAAACCAATAGCATAATCTGGAAATGACAGTTTGTGAAACTCCTAACGCTTCCGATACAAAACGTAGCGTTTGACCCTCTCCTAGACGCTCGATGGCCCACCAGGGCTACCGTTTCAGCTTACTGACACAGTCATCTTACTGACACATCTCAGTCACTGTTACAAGACATAACGCGTGTCAGTTGTTTCTTACCTTCTCCTATAGAATACAGAAAGAATGCTGCATGTTACATTTCACTCCTATTCTATAGCGCGTAGTTTTCACCTCACAGACAGTTTGCCGATTCTCAATTTTGTAAACGTTATAATTTTTCTTTTTAATTCCTTCTGTTTTATTTCTGTCAAAGAAGTTGCCGATTATACTGTTATTTCATATCGAACTCTCAATACATCCTAACTATTTTCAGCAGCGTATATTTCTTGAAATATTATCTTTTAACATTAATACAAAATATGGTATAATAAAGTAAATAAAAGAAAGATAAGTTTTTCCCACTGTTTTAGGTATTAATGGCACATTTCGGTAAATATCTTCAGTGTCAGGGAAAAGATTTCATTTAAGTCTTAGGGAAAGTAAATTAGTTACAAAAGATAAATAAACACGGAGGAAAACTGAAGCGCTGCTAGACAAAAATGCTTTTCGCCAGGAACAATAAGCCCATTAATAACTCTAAAACTGCATTGCAAAACTGTATAACGTGTTTGAAACAACAACTTTTGACTGAGTACCCTGCTTAACTATCAGCATTTGAAATGTATGTTGGAAAGCTGAGAGTGCAATGTAGTTTTAACATCATGCATTTAGTAAAAATTATAATCTCATTATTCAGTTGTGCAGTTGTTTTTACAAGCGCTTTCTCTCCGGGTTTGCTTTGATAATCTCTTTTTAAATATAGATGAGACTTAAAAATCATTAGAATTGTGGAAAAATATTTTTTTCTAGAGAAAGTTTAATAAAGCTTCTTAGGTTTTTGTCATCTTCCGATTTTTATTCAATAGAATATTAAATGTTGTCTCAGCAAAATTAACACAATTATTACTTTTCAATTCAACTTTAAATTCAAAATAGTAATTCAGATATTTTATTAGTATAACGAAATGTGAAGACACTTTGAAAATTTTTATTTTTTGATTGGATACTAACCGTCCTTCGTATATCGCCTATTATACCTAGTAATTTACTAAAAGAATTAGTTTTATAAATTTGAAGGTATAGGACGTAGTAAATAAATAAATGGAAACATAAAAAATATTGTTACGAATTTTACTTTTATTTGGTTATTTATTTAGAATTGTAATTAGATTTGCTTCATGTTGTCTTAGCAACGCAGACGATTTTTGAAGAGAAAACTACGTCGAAAAAAAAAATAGCAATAAAAATAAAAGAGCGCGTGCATTTAATGCTTAATAAATAAACACA
>KK113939.1:141557-179990 GCA_000611955.2 Stegodyphus mimosarum
AGCCTAAGATGGCAAAATATTTCTTCGTACACACATTAAATGTTATTTTCCATTGAGTATAAACAAAGTAACTTAATTGTCTTTACATTTGCTTTAATTTTATTGTGCTAGCTACAAAACGTTTCTGTTTCTTCATATTATCCATTGTATTCATTTCAGAGTTTTTTACTTATGTTAAGGAAATTAATGGTCCACTTCTTAAAGTTAGGTAATAGATTTAAATTTCAGCATATTCTCTAAGTCAATGTTTTGTAGCTTGATTAGATAACGAAAATTCGAATTCCCAAGAGCCCCATCTTTTATTCACATATCAAAAAATTTTTATCGGTGCGAGAAGAATAGGAAAAGGACCATCTCAGCGATTTGGTTCTTCTGTTTGTCGTAATTACTTTTTTTGAAAGGATTACTCAAACTGAATTAAATATCAACAAATCCTATTATGGATATCAAATGTGATTTTATTTTTAATTGGGACACGTATTTCAGCTGTAATTATACATCTGTTTTTAAATCTTTGTTTCTTAATTTCATTCCTTTATATAAATTTTTAAATGATTATTCTTAATGCAAGCAATTTTATGATTTTCTTCTGATAATAAGATGTACTACTTAACATTCTTAAAAATTACATTAAATCTTTTAAATTTCAATTAAAGGCAAAATAAATTATTTAAGAAATTTAGTTGTAATACAATCAGCCAAGGTCCTCTTAACAATATTTATGCTGTAAACGAAGGCAATCTGTGTAAGTCAGAAACGATTTTTTCTCAAAATGTATAATTTTGTAGTTGACATGTCAAGAGTGTAGAAAGAAGAGAGTTTCAAGGTACACTGAACAAGAGTATATAAAATCCACAAAAGCATTCTTATGAAGATGATCCAGATAGTATAAAAGTATACAAAAGTGAATGAAATATAAAATTAAATAAATCTGGTCGCATCTATTTTATATCAAATAGCTCAGTGGTATATCTACTTTAAATAAGCACTCTCTCTGGTTTTACTGGCGACTTTAAGCACAATATAAGAAATCGTTTCAGAAGGATTTTAATACCTATAAGTATAGGTCCATAAGAAGTAAATAATCTACAATTTCCTTTCACCACTGTATCTTATCATGTTTATTATGTAATTCTATTTTTACATTGCACACCTATTTTAGAAACATAATCTTTCTAAGCAATGAAGAGAAAGAGAGTTCATCAAGGTATTAGAACAAATCTTTCGCATACGTAACTATAGAAAACACTATAGCTGTTAATCTTAACTATGTAGTCCACAGCTGTCAAATGATGAGATTTTATGATGAGCTGACTACAAAATATTGGAGTAGATATAAAACAGCGACTGCTATACAGACGTATTCCGGTTTTAAGAAACTTAGATGACAGATTACTAAACTTTAAAAAGGGCTAAAATTTGGGCTGGATGAACTTCAATTAATTGATTATGACAAAACATGGGAGGGCTATTTATAATAGAAAGGACGCATTCGAAAAACACTTTCTAAGAGAATCTTTAATTTATTTACAACTATGGAAAAACCATGAAATTCATTCAACCAGGCTTTCACTGAATAGCGAATCTAAAATGAACTATTGGAGTTGCATGGCTACTCGTTTACTAATCATCTAATCATTAATGGAACAATATAAAATATATGTCGATTTTATTTTTATAAAAAAGTAAGAGAATTCAAATCTTGTACGTAAGAATATCCAAATTTGTCTATCGAACTAAATTTATTCATATTCCCTATCATTTATATCTAATAAAATTGGTAATCTGTTTAAATACAGAACTGCGTTCTCTCACAATCAAAAATCCAGGCCAGAGAAAATTTTATATATCTCCAATTTTTTTCTTCCGTGCAAAAAGGGAAGATTTCCGAAACCTGACGACATTAATATCCATCAGACCATACGCATCCAGGAAAGCAATTTGATTTGGATCACACTTGTTGTCTTCAGGTTTTTGCTGAAGTGTTTTGGTTTTGCTCAGGATGGTTTAGCAAATGAGGGTTTGTAATATGTGAATAAAAATCCTTGATAATATTTTACGCGGGAAAGATTGTTTTGACATACTCAATATTACTGATAAGGGGGCGAAAGCAACTTGGTGATTCAAAATGAAACAAAATGATATAAAATAAACCTCTCCGAGAGTAGCAAAACTGTGTCAAAGATATTTTTAAACCAATAATTTTGTTGTAAGAGTTTAGAATACAGAAACTCATAATTCCACACAAGTAGACACAAACTTCTATCTTCGAAAGAGGTAATGGTTTTAAAAATTCGTCCTCGAAAGAATGATTATTTTAGTTCAGTTTCTTGGTATCCCGCAGAATAAATTTTGATTGTACTTAAAATTACATTTTAGCATAATATTGAGTATAATTCATTACATAAACGTAACAGAACATTTTATTATTTTCTACCCAACAATATATGCGCTTGTACTGTTACTATATGGCATTAATTAACTTGAGTTCTTCGTGTGTTTGTCTGTTAGGATAAATTTTGATATCAATTTCTGATATTTCTCATATGCCAATTTTCTTCAAATTTTGTTCACATACTTATTTACAATGGCACTAAAACGTTTTATCAGATTTTAGTTGTTTTGTTTTGGAATGGAATCTTTCTATTTGTATGTAAAGTTAAACTACGAAATAAATTATGACTCGTATTTTATATATCAAAATTACTTAAAGTTTTGTACTCAATATTTAAACAGCAACAGTATACTTTTTCATCGAATATTAATGTATCGTCTTTGTATTCTTGTACTGATTTTTATATTCAGCAATATGAGTTTCTATAATAAATTGAATAGGTATAAATATCATTGCTTTCATACTCCTCAACTGTTCACCCCAAACAGATTTACCTAGTCAGAAATTTTCGAGAGTATGGCTATCTGTGGGATATGATGTTTATTTTCATTGAAAATATTTAATACATATTTTAAAATATACCATTCAGCTATTCTACTATGCTGACATGAGCTATTTAACATTAGTTATCCAACAGGGTGAATTCAGATTTCTTTGTTGTTACAACAGACGATGGTAGGTATTTGCTACTGCTGTAAATCTTAACATTTCCTGTCTTATGGCACCATCAAAATTAGATCGAGAGAACAAACCGCTTGTTGCACCTCTTGTTTTTCAGAGATATTAATAGCGATGCTTGCTAAGAGATGGCATTAGTAAAGCTCATTTTCTTTTACTGCTGTGTTCGAGGCGACTAAACCGCAACATGCTGTAGCATATAACTAGCCTTAGCATAATCGTGCTAATGGCTGCGTTAAAAGCGTATTTCAACCGCAAGTGGAAATGGCGGGAGGAGATTTCGGTACGGAAAGCAAAGTCTATACAGAGCCTCTTGACAAATCTTTCAATTTATTGGAACGATATTTGATATATAGCACACGTAGTAGCAGAAGCGATTCCGTTGTCAGCGTGGAAAATTTCTCGGTCCGTTGGTTTGAAGAGCAGCGTGAGCATCTAGTCGACACTTCCATGGCGCATTTCATTGCGTGCGGATGAGTAACAGTTTCTTTGATACTGGTGTGACTCAGTTGTTTGTGAATGCGCAATGTTCAACGCTTAGTGAAGTAACATTATAGAGCCCATAAAACCTCTGTTTCTAACATGCTCAATTTTTTTACAGCAACTATGAGGGTTCGACGAAAAATTCAAGCAGATAGAATTTTATTGATCTATGGTCACATAGTGTAAATCCACGTAGCGGCGGGTACTGGCCTTGCTAACATTATAAATCTTGAGAGAGAGAGGAAGGTGGGAAGACTCGTTCGGCGAACCATATAAAAATTCGTCAGTAATGAGCTGACCAGAGAAAAAATCTACAGACTGAGATATTCAGTTAAGTTTCTACAAATTTATTAGTGATTAATTAACTTACACTAAGCTTCAATTAAGGGGTTTAATCAAAATTAATTCAGTAGTACAAAGTCGGCTTATTGAGAACTGGCAGCTACTTCGCTTATGTGGGACAAAACCTATTTCCAAGCCATAGAGCTGTCTTAAAATTTGTCTATGTGCAAGGAGAAGTGTTAAATAGATAAAACTTTAAGGGGTTTACTAATAACTTTTTAAAATTTAACTCTTACTCAATCTCTCCTAGTGCCGAACAAACTAAACTACAGAATAAAACTTCTAGAATGAACTTATTAGAAAGCTAAGGAAGGAACTGGTTGATTGGACTAGACTCAAAATAATATTAAATTACTACTGTTTCTTAAATCAATTAATTCACACATAGCAAGGCAAAGCAAATTCTTCTTAATAAAACTTAACCTGAAAAGGAAGCTGGAATAAATCTTCTCTGGTACTCGGAAAAACTGAATACTCTGTCTCAATCAAGCATTTCTATAATTCACTCATTTTAAAATAAACTTAAGAACAACAAGTTCATATTCATTAAATAGCAAAACCTCATAAGCACCAGAGAAGAAATATTCAGACACCAATCAATCAGTCCCACTATGAAAATCAAGCTCAAGTTCTAACTTTCCTGGCACCTAAGAGTCAAACAAATTGTATCTTAAAAACATATTCAAGAATCATTACTAAGTGGTTAGTACATATTTGCTAAAAACAGGGCGCGTTGTGATCACCCTAAAATGCATAAACATTTTTCAATAACCCCAAGCAAAAATCTCCATGTTTCTTAAAAGCCTCACGGCTCAAACAAATGGAGTGACTGGACAGACCAATTACGTAACACGCAATAAAAACAAATGCAAGTAATAATATAAAATCACACTCATTTATTAATATCTAGTATAAATTTATGGGAGAGCTGGCCAGACAACCCTTACATAAAAATGCAATTAATATTCTACATTAATTTCTCCAAGAGTCATTTATCAAGATTTTTTTGAATTTTAACATAACAACAATTATTTAGAATGACTGGAACAATAAATGAATTATTCAAACTGAATTCTCACATAAAATAATATAGAAATTACCATTAACATAAATTTCGTATTTTTGGCAATAAATTCTAAATAAGACACAAACAATCCTTTTCTTTTTTTTTTCAAATAATTTTCTCTTTCTCTCCAAATTAAGCAAGATTATTTTAAATTACACTACTTAAAAAATACTAAAATCTTACGAATAAAAATATTAAGTAACTCACAGTAACTCACAGTTGGTCACAGTGCCCATCAGACCATGCTGCAAATCGGAGACAACTTAAGCACTTCATAATTAGCTGATGATTAAGTCCTTTGAACAGGTCCGAGGTAATCAATTCCAAAAATAAGTTCAAGAAAAATGTCCTCTTGTAGAAAACCAATGATGAATTTCGGCAATCAAATATTCTGAAGTATTAAAGTTGAAGGAGAAACAAAGGTAATAAACAAGATGAAACTCAGGAGCTTCGGTTAATAGCGACAACAGGAATTTTTGAGCAAAGACAGAATGTTGAAATTTTTATTCTTCTCACGAATGAAACACTTCTGTTTGGTACGAGTACACTTCTGTTTGGTCACTTCCGTTTTACGGGAAAACCCGCTTCAAACTCGGAAGAGTTCGCTCTGAGTTCTACTTCTCGCATAAATTTCAGGAAGGATTCTCCATTATTCGCATCTTCGACTTGCATAGGTCTGTCATGCCGCATCGCAAGCGCGAGCCACCCGCCGGGGTACAGCCGCATTAACGCAATTCTCTTCAGCTAAAAGCTGAGTCCGTCCGCAGAACGCAAGCACAAGCCACCCAAGCCCGGGTAAGCTTGGCCGCAGGGCCAAAGGCCCTCTCAGCTAAATATTCAAACTCAAAAACTCTCTCGAAGACTGCGATTCAAACTGACTTCAAAACTCGCGCAACAACCGAGGAAAACTCGGTTTCTTCTCCCACTCACAATTATAGGTCCAAAAGTTACACATAAAATTAAATTCTTGCCAATCCGAGACTTTTCAATATAATTTAATAGGACAAGTTCAAACACCCAAACGAATCAGAAAAAAATCATCGTCTACAGTAGCACCTGCGAAAACTGGAAACTAAAATTTAACCTTCCTTTGCTAACAAGCGAAAATTCTAAGAAACAACAAAAACTGCCCCTTCAAAGATCCAAATTTACAACCTTTCTTCCGAAGCTATAAACAAGGCGGCATTCACAAGGCTGAAACGTAAGTGAACAGCGGGGAGCCCAGTACAGTATCCGCTTTCACAGCTTGTTAACAAAGACAAGGGAACAACGATATACTGAAATTCCTTTGCAACTGTCATCTTAAAAGGCTATCCCACAGATGTTACTTCCGTTAAAGACGCTTCCCTTTCTGCGTTAGAAAATTGAACCGTTGAAGGAAAAATAATTGCTTAAAGATTTTAAGTACACACTTTATGAATATATATAGATTGATTACGCTGTTCACAATTTCAAATTTTAAAAAATCAAATACACATTCAAATAAAATACTTAATTAATTGATTACTTGAATGATTAAAAACACAGAATTCGCGACACAACAGAAGCGAAGACAACTAATCATTTATTAAGGTCACCAATATGGCGGCGGTTGGTAGATTTTTGCCGCTGCAGTTAGTTTTGACCTTGCCTTCTTTATAGTGCATCTAAATTTGACGGAAAGGGCCATATCTTGTTAGGCTACGCTGCGAGAAGTTCAAGGCACCAGTGAAGGTTCATGCCTTTTTGCTGTTATGTGTTATGCTCAAGCCAAGGCCACAACATGGCTTCCTTTGAACCGTTAGAACTCAAACGTCCAAAGGTTTGCGCTAAAAATGTCTTTATAAAGCCAGTGAGTATGAAGCAAAATTATTTCTATTGAATATGCAAACCAAGCCCTGTTTTTAGGACTTAGTTATCTTCTAACTACATCCTTAATCTCTTACTTTATTTTTTATAAAAGAAGGCACAGTAGATTGCTTCTTTTCATACGTTCACAGAAACGGAATTATCATTATGAAAGTCTCAGGATCTCATGCCGTGCTCTGTTTGGTGAAATTAGGCAATAGAGTAACTGAAAAAAAGCAGACTATTGTTTTTTATTTTTAACCGTGTAATGATATTTGTGTTGTTTTTTTTATTCTTTATTTATTTTCCCCTATTTTATGTTTTGTTTAGATTTCGTTGTAAAATTATCTGCTAAGGTTGTCGAAATGATAATAGAAACTTCGTTTTCAGGTTTCCTTTTAATTCATCTTTTATATTATTATCTTACAGAAGTTATGTTTCCATGCGTTATAAAATGTACTTTGTACAAATGTACTTTTTAAAGTACATTTTAAAAATCATCTCTGTCGTAAAAATTCTTAAAACTCACTTCAAATAAATGAGATGAGTTCTCAAAGTTTTAAAGGCAGACGTATATTTGGAACTAAAAAAGACTACTATTATATATATTCCATTTATTTTATTCTTATTCTTACTCTGTCAAAATGGAAGAATAAATATTCGATTTATTTCTTACCTCCAGATAGATGCTACGGATCCTACATCTCTCGGGATTCAAATGGAGCTATATCATGGCTCGGACATTGGGGTTTCAAAACTGAAAGTTGATAGCAAAATGCCTGTTGACTTTGATGGATTGAAAAAAACCATTCTGTATCAGTTTCCCAGATATGTGCTTTTAGCGTACATTATATCACCATTACATCACGGTTAAAATTTAAAATAAATATAATAAATGATGATAGTATAAAAATATTAATTTACGTCGATTAATATTAAAAATATTAAACGTACTTCAAGAGTTACTTCATTTTTCTGCAAGATAATTCACTTTAGATGTTGCCTGTTTGCAGCTGTCCATTTCTTCCCCTCGATCACCACAGATTGAGCTTTGATTAAGATCACAGACCTTTAGGATCTCGTTTTGACTTGAGTTCTTGGTCACAGGGTCAGGCTGGTTGCACTGGGTTCCATGTTTTTTTCCGTGTATGTGACATGGAAATGAGTTAGCTTTCCTTACAGTAGCAAGAGCTAATGCAGATAAACTTTGGGTACTTTTTAAAAGCAAGCAGACCATTTAGCTGTCAAATTAGATAGAAATTTACTATTTTTTAATTTTCTATTCTATTAATATTTAGTTGCAAAAATGGAATTATTATGATAGATAAAAATATGTTGACTATTTTTATGGCACGTTTTATTTGGTAAATCGCACATTTAGCTCTAATATATTTTACTACTAATAAATCTAGCCATTTGCGTTTATATTTAAATTATTTTTAATTTTTGTATCTGAATCAGAAATAAGAATGGAATAATTATGCAAACTGCTAAATTATACATAGCACTAAAATCTGTAAAATATAAAATATAATATCTAGCATATTACCTACTGAAAAATCAATTACTATATATTTTATTAAAAATAATTTCTTATCTGATGTAATATTTGCAATCATTTTTCAGGCTGCAAATAGTCAGCAGGAGAAAAAATATGCCATAATTTTCAAAATAATGAACATTGATTTAGAAAAATCAATTTAAAATTTAAACTATTGGTTTATTTATCATTTTTACTAAATATTTATTACGAATATTTTTTTATTATATTCTTGCTTTCTTATAGAAAACCCTGCTATGTTCCGTAAAATGTTTAAATTTTTTTAAATTAATTCAGTTAAGCACAATGTACAACAGTTTTTATCTCCTACCAAAATTACAAACCCACCAGCGGCCGAGCGGTAAAGTCGCTCAACACTAGTAGTTCGGTACAGGGTTCGAATTCCGGTGAACGCGCTGGCAGCATAAGCGTTTTCGTAGTTTTCCCAATATTTAATATATATACGAACCAGTTTCCCTTAGAAAGTTTTCTACGAAGGCATCCATCCACTTAAGCAGATAACCATTGCCTGCTTTGCTTTAATTAAATAAGCCAAACCAGTTTTCCACCAACCTTAAAAATGGTCCACCAGAGGTTGAAAGGTGATGTCTCTGAATGCTGGTAGTTCAATCTGGTTTAGAATCCTGACGAACGGATTGGTTGCAGGGACGTTTGTGATTTTGCTCATGTCTAAGGTGGATGCGAGGCAGTTTCCCGTAACGCATCCCCCACGAACCATCCCTCCCTTTGGCAGATGCCCTTATGTGCATCCTCGCAGTCAAATAAAGAAAACCTATATACGCTCTATACCAAGGATTTCTAGCGGGGTCCAGGTGGACATCTTAGGAGTTCATGGAAGTTAAAAAAGGTACATTTTCCAGGCATTATTTTTCTGTAGTATTCCAGTTGTCTATTGGGCGTCAATGATAAATTTTTCTGTTTTAAAATTTAATCTAATTTTTTTGGGAATGTAATTTTTAGATCATCATAATCGTTTTAATTTGTGTGCACACAGATTTGCATAGAACAGAGTAATTCACGCATCTAAGTCGAATGCCAGGACGCTTTTTTATATCTGTCGAACGTCGCCGTTGACTTTTATTTGCATAACGACACAAGGAAGAAGTGGAAGAATTCAGCAGGCCCTTAACAGCCTGGGTCCTCCCGATGCAATCAATTAGAAACAGTTTCGGTTTTCCTCTTGGTGATGTTTTTCGAATTTTTTTGAAGCAAAGTATTTTCGGTTGCTCGGCAGGACAGGTGAAATCGCCTTCCATGCACAATTAAAACGTTGTATCTGTTTCATCTGGGAAAAGCATTCAGCAATGATTATATAAAAGATGAAAGACCATATGGAAAGAATACATCCTAGTAAGGGAGATGTGAATTTGTACTAATTAAAAAATCCTAAAGAAAAATTTGCATATCATTCTAAAGCGGGGACAAGTCATTTTTTAAGATGTCTAGTTCTATGCGTAATGCAGGAAGATTAGTCTCTCATAGCATTACTTTGTTAATAGAGAAACCTGGATATCTATATATGTACCACTGGCTAAAGTATATTATTGCTAGCAAAGCAACAGATAATAAAAACTGTTATGCAAATGGCCACTGAATTAGTTTTAAAAAGCATTCCGATCAATAATATATCCATACAACGACATATTGATGAAATGTCAGGAGATACTAAAAATCATTAATTAGCGAGTTGGGGAAAAGTAAATTTTTTGTGCTTTTGTTAGAAACAATATTATGATATTATATACTAGATATTATACCTCCAGATTAGAAGAAATGACAGATGAATATCTTACAACCGAACTGTTACAAACGTGCACTACAGATGAACCTACAGAGCTCGTCAATGAATCAGGCGATTTTAAAAATATTATCAAGAATGAATTATTAGCTTTATTTACCTAAACTACACAAGAATTCAAACGTCAAAGCATTTAGTTTTCAAACTAGAAAATATAAAGGAACTTTTATTATTTTTTAGAAAATAACGTCTTTAAATGTACACCATCCCTCCGTACACATTCGGAAGGTCTTTTGTTAGCATTGCTGGTTATCTATCGCAACATCACCATTTCTCTCAGTTATGAAAGTTTTGCTTGTTAACGCAATCCTGACAAATGGAGTTGGGCTAAAGGAAACCAAAGGGTGGTCTCGTAGGATCACTAGCCATTTAGGTCGGAACAATGCTTCCATTCGACGATATTGGTAGGAATATGTGTACCATGACCATACAGAAGATCAAGTAGCGGTAGACTGAGAGAGACGACAAAACGCGAGCGCATGGTAATTATCCGATCGGTGTTCATAGATCCTGATGCGTCCTTATCAACGATTCGACGTATAACCGGGACACCAGTGCCTGCAATGATCACTGTTAGGAAACATATTGTCATTAATTTATTATTATATGCAATTTACTATTAGATATTTTGGTGGTGCATGCTTTTAATTTTTTTAATATAGAAATCACAAATCAACTCAAAATAAATTATGCTGTAGTTTGTTGACACTATAAAGATAGAATTCATAACATTATCATTTGCATTATAAACAGAATCCGTATAAATTTCATGAAAGTGTTCCCCCCCTCAACAAAAATGCGATACAAACAAGAGACATTTTTCTTCATGATCATTAGATTTTTATTATCTAATTGGATGATTAAATTTAAATCAAGAATAGGAATTGTAAAATAAACATTGAAGTTTAGTATATTTGAAATAGTTAAATTATTATGTTAAGTAATTTGTTTGGACATTCTATTATGTATTTCAGTAAAAATGAGTTTGAATATTTCATGTGCATCAAGAAATGTTTTCAGAGTGAGTATTCATTGCATAGCCGCTGATTTCAATCTTTTAAGCTTTTCAAACTATGGAAAAATCTGTTTCGTTTTTTTTAATTAATTTAAGCAATAAGAATTCGGAAATTCAAAATTATATTCCTATATTTTTCCGGTTCACGGGCAACAAGAGACTTAATATGACGATAAAAAGTGTTTTAATAAACTGTAGTGCTTGTATGCCAAATGAAACTATTTTTTTAGCTAATGGTTGGGACTTGCCAATTCAACAATGGCCACTCCTAAGAACAGAAGTTGTGGCCCTTTTATTGCAAGGTTTAGGCATTATTAAAGTTGAGGCACCTAATAAGCAGCATTTTATTAAAGGTTGAGGCACCTAATAAGCAGCCACTTTTGCGTAATACGAAGGGACAAACAGTTGCACCATGCCTTTTCCAGGATTCGAACCCGGGCCTTTTGGTACCGCAGTCCGCTCCCCTAACCACTATAGCATCTGAGTGGCTATGTGAAACTATGCCATCAATGAAAATAAAACTATGTAATTAATGAACTGCATCAAGGAAAGCCGACATTTTTCAGTACAAGTATATGTTAGTGTAATCTATGTATTTATAAAATTCAAATCATATGCCTCTTTTCTATCATTAGTTTTTCAGCCACATATCTGATTTACTTTTAACAGGTTATTATGACTTTTCGACAAGAAATGTCTTGATTTAACTTTAATTTAATCATGAAAGCAAATACAGAAAGCTATAAAAAATCACAAATACAGTTCATTAATGTTTGAATTAATGTAAACGATTTAAAATATAATTATGTCTTAACACAAGACTTTAAATTTTTTTTTGGATAATAAACTTTTTTGGATAATTTATGACACAATACTTCTTTAGTTTTTCGGAGGTTATAGTTACTTGTCCGAACTCATTTAAAAGTATTCCTCATTTTTAATTAATGAAGCTTAAAACTTCATTTAACGCTGTTCCGTAATCCAGAAAGCTACGATCAATGATTAAATAAAGGGTTATTGCAGTTTGATTGATGCAGAGAACATGTGAGTAAATTTAAGTAACAAAAACAAGTAGCAAGCTCACGAACTCGAACATCAGCACCTTCCTGTCACATTTTTCTTTATTCTCTACTTAGTAATAAAATTAATCTGCTTATATACGAGAATGAGTACTTTGAAGGAACCAAATTTTGAAAAATAGATAAATTCCTTACATGGTAAATATTTTTCGAATAGTACAGTTTTACAAATTAATGTATGCGCAAAACTGTAGTGATACGAAAAACTGATACTGAAAACTTTGCGTTTAAGATCTAGTTAAAGTCAAAATGTCTCAGAAGCGTTTAAGATCTAGTTAAAAGCGAAATGTCTCAGAGGCGTTATCAATTAAATCGTATTTACATTGCTCTGAAAAATCTTTGAATAATTTCACCACTACGGCTTTTAAAGCTTGCTACTGCAAAATTTAAAGCTCTAAAGCTACTACCAATCTAAAATGTATGAGAATCGTCAAACTATCGTTAGAAAAATGAGTAAGTTAATTTGCTAAAATTTTCAATAGTTACTTCGTTTTTTACATAATATTTTCAATAAAAATTAGAATTCTAGATATAAATGTTCCAAATATTTACAACATAAATACTGATATTTACAAAATAAGTTACTTATGATAAATGCTCAATGCAAAATTCTACTACATTCTTTTATCTTTTATATCATTTAAATGTAAAAAGAATATTTAAATATGATAAGGTAATCCAATGAAGAAGACTCAGGGTACGTTTAATAGACGTAATATTGAATTCAGTTATTTTTATACTGTAGGTTTGCTTATTCTGAACATGTTATCAACAAAGATGTACGTTTAGTTACATTTTAAGGAAAATACTTCCGTATGTTTGTTTTAAAAATACAAATTATTTAACTGAAAACAGTTTTACTCCAGTGTTATTCATCATGCTCGTTCGAATGTATTATAGCCCCAAGCATAAATCGACCCTGAGAGATTTCAAAGGTAAATTACAAGCGAGTAAAAGAATTTACATTTAAAATGAATTTCCTCACTATGAACTAGACACACTGGAACGCTTCTCTTTAAATAGTAAATATATGCTGGACTGCGAAGAAACTAAGTAATATGTTTTTCAGTGTAATATGTTTTTCAGTGTAAGCAAAAAATAAGTAAAGAATAATATCTATATATTTCGAACTATAAGAATTCGAGGAATATGGCTTGCAAAAAAGAAGCGCAAGGTGGAAAATGTTTTTTTTCTGGCAAATCTAGTGCAATTAGGAAGACTTTGCATCTTGCAAGAGGCATACATACGTATATGAAATCCCTTATTTTTTCACTGTTGCTGCTTGTATTTCGTATTTGGTGAAGCCTCTTTGCCTTACCTATTATTTTATCTTTTTACACATTTAATATGACACAATTGTTTAATACTGAAAGCTATAGTTTTTTACTTTTACATTTTCGTGGTTTTATTTAATTTTTCTCCCTTTTTTTTCACGTTCCTACGTCATTAATTAAACATAAAGATAGTCTGATGTTCCCAGGAGAAAAAAAAGCGAAGACACGCTAAACGTTTGCAGAATACTTCTGTAAATGTTTAGCTGAAACTATCTCCTCACGATTACACATAAACACTTGGCCTTTTTTTAGGAATATTTAGTTAACATTTACCGATTTCAAGTAAAGCAAAAGGGTCACTTAATTTTGTTTTTAAGCGTTTTGTAAGAAAGAATATATTTTCCAAAAAATTTTCACATCCGCTTAAATTAAACTATATGAATTGATTTAAACTTGTTTATCGTTTTAGAAAAGTTTCAAAGACTAGCACACACCATTTAAAAATATGTAAGTTCTGCGTAATTGAAAAATAATAAACAGGCAGACTCTCCATTAGCTAAATTAGACTTAATATTCATGCATGTTGATATTAAGTAACAAATGAAGAAAATGACTTTTGATAGTCAGTCTTAAATATCAAGTACTTGGATGTTACTTAAGGCTCCTAGGTATCTAGCTAAATATCAGTAATTAACTAATTTTTCTTCAAGTAATTTAACATCAAATATAAAATCATTTTTGTCATAGAAAGCTGCATGACGTTTCATTTCTACAAATGCATAAAACAGGAATACGTTAAGGACAAACATTTGTTCCTAGTGTGACATAGAGTGTAGAAAAACTATTTCGAAATATGCGCGAAAGACTAGCTTTTTTTTCTAAAGGTATACAGTAAGTCTATTAAACATTATTTTCAGAATAATGTATCTCAAATATAATCAGATCCTCTAACGTCTCACTCTCAGTATGAATGTCTTATTCTGAATTTATTGAACTTGAAATATTTTGCGTTCTATTTGTATAATAAAAACCTATTGACAAAGTTTCATATTTTTAACAGCGAATTTAGCTTGGACTTCTGTACAAATACGATCATATTTTTTAATTTTCTGGCATTTTCTTTTAACAATATTTCAGTTAAGATCACAGTAATCATTTCAAAGCACAGGATTCTCAATCAATATGTTAATTTTCCTCACTGTTTGAGAACACCATTCGTACTGTTAAATATATAAGGTTAAAGCTCTAGAAGTTGAAAATAAATTCATTGTTTCAGGAGAAAAAATATATGAGGTCACATGTTTAACTCATATATTTCAACGTAGATGGGCTGATTTCTTTTATTCAGTGACTGATGCTTGTTATGACCATATGAATTGTTTACATAAGTAGGGTACGCTATGTATTCCCACAAGAAATAGTCGGTAGTGACAGATCTTATGATTGATCAGGCCAGAACTATTCAGGGCCTATCCTATCTGAGGCCAGATCAGCCTCAGAACTGAGCTGAAATAAAGTCGCTAAAGTCTTAAGTATTTTAAATCATGCTTAACAGAACGTGCTTAATAGGAACGTAGACTAATCTCTAAAGAAACCAGAAAACCTGTCATTCCCAGTTATTTTTAAACTGAAAGCTTTTCCACATTCTCTTTCACAAAGAAGTAAATGCATATTTTATAACGAAAACTAGAGATTGAAGTAGATTTCTATCCATAGTGGTCTGTACAATTTCTGTGCAGGATGGGATCGTAATTTCTTTGATTGAATGTGTTAATAAAATGTTTCACTGTACTAAGAGGTTTCTTTGAATGTTAATGAGCTATCGACAGTGGAGGCATAAAAGATTTCCTTAAGTTATAAGATTCTCAACTTACATACTAGCTGAACTTTTACCTGTTCTTTTATTAATGTCTCAGTTTTTGTTACTTAAAATGGAAAAAGCAAAACTGACAATTTTACATAAAAATGCGTATAAAATGTGTTATTCCCAGTATGGAGTCTTAGGCTTTTTTATACATTTATACTGAAGTCAAATATGTATTTGAAGATAAACTTGTGCTGTTTAGTAATAAGCAAAATGACTTAAAAACTACACAGAAAAGGAATCTTTTCAAACAAATTTCATAAATTACGGTTTTATTAGAGATCTGTTGAAGTTTATCTTAGAGCTGGTTCGTTGTAACAGCAACATTTGGATAAAGCTGGACTGTGATGCAACAGTCAGAGATAATCTTTTAACGCTTTGATTTCATTGCTAATTCTTAAGTTTCTTACTATAATTCTTATATTTTACAGTCAAAAGAGGATTTAACATTTGTCTGCCAAATAATTTCTCTTTTATGCGCATGCATTTTATACCTATCTTTAACGAAAAGTTTAAAGGATGCTCAGGTTGAAGGATGATCGGGATATCTGGTTGTAATGAAAATTTTCAGCCAAAAAACATTCTTAGTAAAGTTAGAAAAAATATGAAAAATTCCTTTAGTACGAGTAGTAATCACCACCCAAATATATCATTTTCTGCCAACGGGTTGATAGTTGCAAAGCCTTCGGCCTCAAAACTTGGTGGCAGCGAGTCCAAAAACAGATCAACTTCATTTCGGATGTCTTGTGTAGAATGGAAGAGAGCAACTGCAAGATTGCAGTTGCAACTGCAACTGCAAGCTACTGCAAGATCTAGGTATGAAAAAGGTAGAAGTCCGAAGGAGCGATATCAGAGCTATACGGTTGTTGTGGCAAAATAATCCATCCGAATCCATACAAAGTGCAGCCGGTAAATGCAGACGCATGTGGTCTTGCATTATCTTGATGGAGTATTACCTTTTTTGCGTCGGAAATCAATTCGACGTTTTTCCTTGACAACAGCGTCACCATGGACCAACATCTTACTGACACCTTACTGTCAAGGCTTTTACCTTTTTCCAGATATTTTTTGTAGATGATACTACGGCAATCCCACGAGATACCAAGCATGATCTGTTTGTTAATCATATTGCGTTTTGCGACGCTGCCGACTGCCACATAAGACGCAATTCTACCCTCCTTTCGGCCTGTGTTGTTGACGTAAACCCACTTTTTATCCCAAGTGACGATCCGGTCCAGAATATTGTCCTTTCAGTGATATTCGAGCAGATAAGTGCAAGACCAAACACGTGTGTCCTTATCTGCTTGAGTCAGCTCATGCGGCACTCAGGGATTGAGCTTGTACGTCAAGTTTATGGAATGCACAGCTCGACTAATCGGCAATTTATGACTATTGTCTAACTCCTTAACAAACTCTCGAGTGGTTGCATATTCATCATCTTCCCCAAGTTCTCGAAGGCGGACCTCATGAACATCAGTAGGCTGGCCAGAACGCTGTGCTTCTTGAATGTCATAGGTCTTGTTTTTGAGCTTTTGGTACCAACCCTTCCCAGTGTGATACAAAATTAGTATCTAAAGCTGTACACTTGATTTCATGACATTCCGGTGCTCACCGTTTGCAACAGAACTGGAAAGAAATGATGGTTGTAATCTGGTAGCATGATAGTTTCATTTCAGACACCTTGTGCTTAACGATAACGATATTTTTTACAAATTTCACAACGCAATGTTCTAAGGCAAGTCTGTTTCTTTCAAATGCCAAAAATTGTCAAAATAGATTAAACACGCCAAAACGAACTGTTTACGCAGACGATATTCGCAGTAGCGGGAAACTTCCGTTAAAACACGATATTAGCCTGTATTGAATGAAACTTGAATTAAGCTGTCTTAAAGGAAACTTTCTGTTCCTACTTAGATTAGAAAGAGGTTTAGTATTGAGTACACTTTCTCACCGTAACAGCATTTTCAGGCAATTGTTTCATACAATAGAAGTTGTTATCTTGACTATTTCATTTGCCTAAAATGCCGTACTTATTAGAATTTGCTTGGAAGTTTATTAATAACTCTATAGCCTTTAGATCAGAATAGAGATTCTAGTTCTCTTTGCAATATATATTTTGAAACAGTACTCGAAATGTTTCATTATTTCTCTTCCATGTTTAAAACATATGCTATGAAACGAAATTTTATACACATTAAGAAGAAAAACCTCTTTTAAACGCACGTTAAGTCGATGGAATGTTAGCAGAGTTATTCGATAATTTAAGTTTCAACATGATTTCGTAATCACCATAAAAATAAAAATTTCCTTCACTGAAATTCTTTTTTCAAATTGGTATGAGAATTATATTTTTATGTTTAAAAATAGAAATTCCTAACACCACATTTAACAACAATTCACATTACAAATAGAAATTTCTAACTAGTATACAAAATCATTTACTTCAATAACAGTGCTTTCCGTGCTTAAATATGCAAATGTTTTTATATAAAATCATTATACGTTTTTAATATTCATAAATTTACAGGAGTAGTTTCGAATGGTTAAATATAGAATCTTTCATCTTTCAGCAGCAGGCTATAATGTAAAATTTAATAATAAACCGTTGAACCCCAGATTAAACATGAGAGAGCATCTATATTACGCAAAATTCATTCGAAATCAGTCGTTATCATTTCAAAGGCTGGCAAATTTGGCCAGCTGGCGTCATGGTCAAAACACTTACATCGATGGTGTAGCTAAACTGATAAACGAAAGTACATATAATATGATCTCCAAAGATCCTCGGAAATCTCGGATATTCTCATCGGATCACTCAGAAATAAAAAATTTTATTAATTATTCACAAATTCTTCTGAACCATGTGGCCTACTGTCCAAATTTGGGCATTGCCACGCGTCTTTTAGGTAATATTTAGTTTCTAGATTTCTAACGTTTTTAGTTAATATCATTTACGTAAACAAAATTCAATAGAAATTTCGTCTAGAAATTTCATCATGGTTTCTTTTGACGCAGCCTTATTATTAAACAATGTTCTAGTGGAAAGTGCACTTAAACATCTAAAAGCTAGATATGAGAATTTCATTTTTCCTGTATCGGGTTTGATATGTTAATTACTCGTACTCATTTCCGTAGGAAATAAAACATTTTGCTTTCCAAAATAAGTATTGTATCCAAACAGAGGGATTAACCATTAAAAGCTTTCTTATCTTTGATAATGTCTGTATGTCTTATTATGAAACAAAAGTATCTGAAATTTTAAACTTCTCTGTGTGGTTCCGCTATGTTGAGAATATCCTGTTTGAGAGTAATAAGGATAACTTATTTAAAGTTCTTTCAATAATGAATTTCATTAATCCTGCTGTTCAGTTTGTTTGAATTTCAGCTACTCATATCTCGTCCGTTCCTCCACATCTTAGTCATACGCAACATATCCAACTTCAGTCCCACTGTTTACCATAAACCTTCATCTGTTTGCCTTCCACCACTCTTCAAATCATATCATTTGACTAGAACAGAAGTTAAATTCTGATCGTGTCATTCTAGACCAATGGCATGATCTGAATATGCTAAAGAGAAGTTACCTTCATTTTATTTTTTTCGCTTCCCGTGCACTTTAGGTTTGCTTCTCTAAGTAGGCTCTTGATCAAGAACTAAGTTACTTAAAAGCCGTTGCTATTGACAGAGTTTTCAATTAAAGTTATTGACCAAGCGATTAAAAATTCTCATCTCAGTACACCAAAAAGCACCCTCTCTTCGCAGAAGATTATAGGAATTCTGTTTTCATTCTTGTCTTCCCATCAATTAGCTATAAAATTGCATTTATTTTACAGAAATTCATTTTCCGGGTAGTTTATTCCTCTGTCACTAAAATTCACAGTTCCATACTTAAGGACCCTATTCCAAATATGGAATTCTGGAGTATATACAGGATTCCTTGCCATTAAGTTTAATTCATATTGGTCAAACTCAGAGACCTTATATTTCGCTCTAATGAACATGATGCATATGTTAGGAAAAGGAAACACATAAATCCGTCATTGCCCAAAATTCTTGGTTAGACAATCATATTTTCCATTTTTCTACAGCATATCATATTCTGCAAAACTCATATTTTCAATTATTAAAAAAAATCTTTCGTTGGCGAATTAAATTTTCTACTGGCGCTTCATATTCATAGAAACCTTTTAGTTCAATAGATCGCAATTCCAATCCGTCTTTTCCCCTCAGATTTTAGGGAAATTATTTCGTAGTTGCTTTCATTTTTTATCAATAGATAGCATCAGTAGCTTGACTTGCTTCCTCTCATTCTTATCACCTTATCCTATCTTATACTGGCTTCTCTTTCATTGTTTGCATTTCTACAGCTGAAGAAGTATTTCTATATGTGAACGTATGAAACTAGCACTGAAAATTATGAATATTACTCTGATACTTGTTGTTTTAACTCCACCAATCAACGGAGTCTTATTGAAACGGCAAGCAAACATTCATATCTTCCAGTAATCCTCTTTAAATTACTTGTATAATATTTGAAATTAATTTTTAACTCTTGATGATAGCATTAAAGATGCCGCAGACATTTAAACAGAGATTTATTTATAATTAATTTCCTTTGTATAATGAGATTTTACAATAAAATGAAAGGAAATAAAAATAAATTAGTTTCTTAAAATTATCATACATTGAAATTCCCATAACCGAAAATTGACTTCAATAGAAAAGTGGAGAAAGAAAACATTAAATTTGTGAGTCTGGAAATTTTCTTCAGCTGGATGGATCTCGTACTTTAGAAATAAATTTTAATATAATATCACGTGATTTTTAAATGTAATATATACATAAATAGTGAACTCTTCGTCAAATAGATGACTTTATTGTATACTGTACATCAAGCAGTTGTATAACATAGCTACTAGGCAGTGTTGTGAGAAAAAAAGAAATCATTATTTTACGTAACGTATTGTTACAGATTTTATATTTATTTAGCTATTTATTTAGAATTGTAAATAAAATTGCTTTATTTTCCCGTGCAACGCATACGATTTTTGAAGAGAAAGCTACGTCGGAAAAGTAAAAATGAAAGCGCGTGCATTTAATATTTAGTAAATAAATATCTCGTAATTTCTGTTGCCATTCACAAAAATCGAAGTTTTACCAGACAGTTCTAGTAAATAATTTAAAAACTTATAAAAGCCGACTTGAAACACCTGATCTGAGTTGTAGTTGCTGCTGTTTTAAACGAGTTGTTTGTTTACCTAATGCTGTTATAGATTGTAGCCAATTCGCTGTGAGATTGGAATAGCTTTCTCTGTTTTTAATTACGTTTTGTTTAAAGTTTGAGATATTGTGATAATGTACGAATATCTCTGAGGAAATATTTCAGTATTTTGCTTTATTTCTTGTGAAAAGAATAAATTTTATTAACTTTTTAACGACCTGTGCATTCAATTTATTACGAATCCGTACGTACGCAACCGTATGTATGGAATAATGCTTAATATAAATATAGCATTTTACTTGAAAATACTATACATCCTTTTTCACACTTTCAACTGGCAAAAATGCTTCAGAAAGTGACAAGTGGTACTAGAAAAATTTTGGTGACAAGTCGTACTAGAAATATTTTGCAACATTAAATAAACAGATAATATAAAAACTGTATCATAATATGTATCAAATTACAAACTTTTTAAGATTAGACGCTCTTTTCTTTAAAAGGATGTACTCAAAAATATTTCCGAACATTACTTTAAGAGCATAATTAGGTGCCTGTTTCAAAATCATTTTTGTCAAGGTTAATCATATCTCCAATGACAATGTGTACATCTTCATTTATTGATAAGAGCTTTCGCAAGGTCAGTAAAAGATTTGAAAGCTATTAAGTGTCTCCAATGCAGTATAAATTGTGAATTTAAAAAAAACCTATTTCCCAGCAGCGTCATCAATCATAATAACAAAATAAAGACTTTCTGCTATAAATAAGTAAGAAATGACAGCTTATTTACTCAGAACAAATATTCAGAGTTCTAAACCTTTCAAAATATCTCGCAATACTGATCATTTTTCAGGGATAATACTTTATAATAATACTCAAATTTGATAAGAGAATATTTATCCTGTTACATTTTTAGTGATTTAAAATTCTTTCAACACTTGAGACCTCTTGGTTAAAACGAAAAGGAAATTAAAATCTCTACTTTAAATTTTATCTTTTCTTAATATTTGAATGTGCAATTAATTGAACTGCTTTTTTAAATTTGGAATATATTTTCAGTGATTTCTATTAGCATATTTGAAGCCTTTCATAGTTAATAGTATTTTATCTTTCTTTTAGGTTTAAACATTACATCAAATGTTGCAGATTATCGAAAACGTCTGATAAAATACATAAAATTATATATTCATTGCTTCCTAGTCAAACCCCACAGAAAATTATTAAATATTGTTCTTTGCTTTTAACTGACCTGTTGGCGGAGAATGTTGAGTTACATTCTTTTATTTGACTATTAAAAAACCATTAAAAATGCTGACAAAATTCTGTAGTGTTCTTCATGCATAAGGAGTAAATTCGGCACAATTTCCCTTAGAATTTCTCAATAAAGGCATGCCTTTCAATAGGATAGCTAGCCAATGTGTGCTTTGTCATATTCAAGTAACCAAACATCCACATATAAAAAATAAAGGAAATATTTAGTAAATGATTTTAGTATCATTAAGTACCACTGTGTTTAAGTACATCTTATTCATAAATATATGTTATACATTGTTTCACCTTTCTCTTGTATTGCTCAGTAGATGGTTCTGAACGTTGATTATAATTAGCTCAAAAGAAAAAAAGCATTCCTCCCAAATTAATTTGCTCATGACGTAAGTAAGTCATTCATTTAAACCTCCAAAAACGTATTCATCCTTTTATTTAAAATCAACGCGAAATGGTAAGTTATATTTTGTCTACATATTAGTGCCCTTTAATATATAAAATGGAAATGCTCGAACTTAATATTTTATTTTCAAATGCAATAGCCCGCCGTGATGAGAGAATGAGCAGACCGGAAACATATTCATCAGAAAATCGCTTTATTTGTAAATTCACTTATGAAGAGTTAGTACTTTCACAATTCTATAATGTCAGTTAACGATATGAGGCCTCCTCAATCAGAAAACATGTGTATCAGGACTTCAACAGAGACTCTAGAAAGAATCGTAGCGAGTGCAAAAATCAATCACTTGCAGTTTTCTTTCATTGGACCGTCGGACGAAACAAATCAAACCCGGAAAGAGAGAAGTGGGCAGCAATTTAGTAGAACACAATACCAGAGAAGAACACCACTCACTGACTTCAAAGTGCTTTCACACAGGGAGACTAACAAAGCTTACACGAGAAGCCCCCCAAAAATGGCTCATATTTCAACAGGCACTCACAGTCTCTCTCCATGCACCATCGCCATCTGCAGTTCTAAAAAAAAAACCCAAGTGCACAAAATTCCCGCCTTTTATAAAGTTCCACAGTTACAGTTAAGTTTTGCAGCCAATGAAAAATTTCAGCGTCGGAAAGGCAACCAGTCACAAATTACTTTCAGATATATAGACAAACAGAAGTGAAGTGGCTAGTTGTCTGATGCAATCCGTTCCTCCACTTACAACACAAGTTGGCGGAAAAAAAAGTGCCACCAATGGAATCTGATGCAAACACTTATTACTGTCATAATGTTGTAAACAATTAACGAACTTCAATTTAATGTGACCTTGTTACACATGTGCAAATGAATATTTGCATCTCAGGGTCTGACTTCTCAACATTAATTTTTTTTTTCCATACATGTAGCCATGTAGTGAAAAGAACAGCATCCGTCTTCTGAACATTGTTTTTGATTTTTCCAACATACGTCCAGCGCATGGCTGCGTATTTGCACTGAATATATTACTGAGAAAGGAGAAGCATTTTGTGATAGAATTGCAGTTTCATCCGCATATATTGCAAGATTCATGTGCTCTGCGTATGGGATATCGTTTATGTAAATATTGAAAAATGTGGGGGCCAAGGAGAGACCCACTGTTTTAAACCAGTCTGTATACGCCTCTGAGTAGAAAGTGCTTTGTTTACACGGACGATAAAGTGTCTATCCATAAGATAAGAGAGGTGATGAGTATGATATAACCTGCGAAATCCAAAGTTATTAACTTGGGAGTAAAGCTCTCAAGCCAAATATGAGCGAGGGCCTCTGCAACATCTAGGAAGATGTCTCTAAATATTTCTATTGAAGATTCTGGATATCATCTCTATGACCGTAAATTTGGTGAATAGTGGAATGCTTATTTCGAAAGCCATACTGCTGAACAATTATTAAGTTATTATTTTCAGCATGATGGAGGATCCTCTGTAGAAAGATATACTCAGAAACGTTGCTGAGAGAAGAAAGTAGACTATTAAATCTGTAAGCAACCGGGTTACACGGAGATTACCTGCTGAGCAGAGATGATCTTTTCTAACCAAATTGAAGATAGAATTCAAGATGGAGCACGATGTTAATTACCTTCATAATTTTAAATAGAATATGAATACCAATATTCTCGAGCATTTTGTTCGTAATTTAATCTATTCCTGGACTTTTTTTATCTTGAGTTTTTCAGTACATTCATAGATCTCCGATTGCTTTCCAGGAGGAATGTTGTTAGTGCGTGGTTTTGTAAGGAAATTTGTAGTTGATTGTAGAACTAAGAGTTCTGTGGATGGGTATGATTTGTGCGGAAATGAGCATCATAGTAATCGGCGAGGGATTCATGTTCTCAATTTCAATGCAAGCAATTCTTTGAAGGACATTTAAAGGAGGAATATTATTGTGGTATCTCTGATGTTTGGATGTAACATTCCAAACGGAATTGCCCTGCAGAGAGGGAAGATAATTAGTTGGCCCCGTCATTTTCTGCATATTGACGTATAAGGATCAGTTTTAACCCGACCGCTTGATTAAGTCTATTCAGTAAGTCTTTGTCTCATGGATGTTTAGAATCTTGCCATTGCTTTAGCGTGACGTTACGTCTTTGAACCATCTTTTTAATTTTTTTTGCAATACAGACTTTTTTTATGTCACTGACAGGGATGCTATTTTGTTGCAGCACGTCTTGCGATTCGGTATTAAAGTTCTTAACCAAGATGTCTAATTCATCACCCATTTGTGCTGTTGGTATGTAATGTGGGGTATCAATTTTTTGGTATATCCAGACAAATTACTAATAAAGGCCTTATTGTGTGATACGCTACGGACAGATCCATCAAGATGAATCGGAACTGGTTTATGATCCTAGGAGGGTTCACTCAAACTTTCAATGTACTTCGAGCTACAGCATCACAGTTCAAAGAAATCAATTACTGATGCAGATGTATCGTCATAGCATGTTGGGTTTTGTGGAACTGAAATTGTAGAACTGGCCGCATAGGCAAAGTGATGATTTACATTACCTCGGAATGTGGTGTTAATGCAGTTCCACTCGTGGTAATATTTGTTAAAAATCTCCATCTAGGATGATTCTATTGTTGAGTTGGTCGACTTCATGACTCGAAGCAGAAAAGGAGTAAAGAACTTGCCTCTAGATTCTATTCTGAATTTACGAATTATTCTTCCTCTTAGCAAGTAGTCTGACGATGCAAAATTATCATCATTGAAGAAGCATAAAGACTTGTTTTGTAAACATTCACCCCGAACCGGCGAGCAAAAAAATATCGTTAAGCAACTCGCAGCCTACTTTGAAGCTAATTCCTTCAGTGCGTAAGGAGAGTCAGAGTAAGACAGGAAAAGCAACCATAAAACCAGCCTATTAATACACGCTTTTTGGAATGCGTGCGTTGTCACAATGAGAGTTGAACACCGAGTAAAAAATGTGAGAGCTTGCGATCACATATAGCATCTAAGTAGTCGTGTTCTGTTGCTATTCGAAGCACATATTTCAAAAAATATTATTTGCTTTTTATTTGCATTGTTTTAATTTTAATCAGAACTCTTTGCAACCCTTCACATTTTTTAAATTCTCCATAGAGAGGATTCAGCTGAGAATTGTGATAGTCGTAAGAATTCAAGGTGAAATTTTTTATAATTTTTTGTTACCACAGTTATGGATTATCTCTTTTCCTTAAACAAAAACATAATTAATCAGACTAAAAATATTAATTAGCTTAAAATTTATTTTTTAGGAAAACTTGCTTAGTTTCTTTTCATAAAACTGAATACCTTCTTACATTATATTAGCTAACATATATCAGTTATATATATTATAATATATATCAGTTATCAATAATGAATTGATAATTAATAATAAAAATATTAAATTATTGCTGTATATATTCATTTATGCGTTCCGATTTTTATTACGAGATAAAATTTTAGAATTTATAATTATATTAATTATTTTACCGGACAGAGTAGTAGTAGACATATTTAGGTTACCATGAAATTATTGAGCACACAAAATGCATTTCTTGCAATAAAATGCGATTTTCATGATTTTAAATATTTGCATACACAATTTTTTTAATTAAATATTGTTCAAATACATTTGTGGCGTCATGCATTAAATATATATTTTACTCATATTCAGTGACCACCGCGGCATAGGTTTCCGCAAAATAAGCTCTGAAATAGAGCACAGATTTCGTTCTTATTCTAAAAAGAAACTAATTTTCGAGGAAAAACACGAGTTTTTAGTTCCTTCAGATCGAATGTTTTCCAAAAGAAAGCAAGTTGACGAAGAAAGAAATTTGGTGAAAATTTTTACTCTTTACAGCAACCAAGTCTTTATATATTCAATATCTAAACAAGATTTTCTGCATGGAGAATGCTACTTGTTTGACCGAAGACTACGAGAAACGTTTACAGAATATAAAATTACGATACTTCTCCCGCATTTTGCTACTTGTGCACGTGAGGAGATTTTTTAATGTTTGTTTCCAAACAGCTTCAAAGGATCCACCTCCCAGGACAGTGAAGAATATGCTGTGGCTGAAGCACTTTTTAGAGTTTATGTTCACCAGTCTACAATTTTATATGTGAAAAAAAGGGGAAACAAAGGACTGTTCACTAAAGACTGAAAAAAGTAATTAGTCTATGTGTTAAGTTTGACGTGCTGGCATATCTGTCACTCTCTTAGTATCCTTTATTGTGTGTGACACGTCCTTGTTTCACAGTATTCGATATTCTCAGAAGACACGCTGGAAGCCTCATCCTACGAATCTGTTCAAAGCGGTCCTCTTACAACCTTTAGGATCTCAAAATACTTATAATTTCGTTTTCATTTTGGTACAAATTACCAAAACAGTCAAACGCAACTACTAAATAATAACTACTAACTTAATTTAAATATTTTACAAGTTCATTTGCTGAAGCGAAAACGACACTGAATAGCATCCCAAATACCGAACATTTTCCAAAATAATCAAGTAAATAAATGAAAATAAACGAGTACATTGTGTTAAGCTGCATAGAAAGATAAATTAATTACGCTTGAGTAAAACATATCTTTCGACTATATTCATCTTGAGCTATTCGTTATCCAAAGCGCGTCAAATTCTGCAGCAGCATTTACATTTTTTTAAAGGAAAGCAGAGTTGTTCTTGACTGACCATCATACTTACATGCACTTATTTGTTAATAGTGTCTCAATTCGATAAAACTGTTTAGAGCGAAAAGAGAACTTCAATGATGTCAGTGATTCTTTAAGCCAGTACTGTCTTAAATAGTTACAAAATCGGGAATGTTCACCAAAAATGAGGAACAAGTATACAAAGTTATCTGGCAGGAGGTGGTTTGAAGGTAACTCTTCCAGTATAAATTTATGCTTCAGTAACTGTAACTGATAATAGTGTTTTAATTTTTAGATTTGATAGCTGAAAATCTGGTAAAATCTTCTTAATTTGTAGTAAAATGGCTCAGATCTAGGACCTAAGATTCAGATTAGGAGTTTCGAAACACTACTCAAAAATATTTTACACAATGTTCTGTGGGTGGGGGGGATAATATGTGATTTATTCCCGAAAAAAGGTGATAGTTAAATATAAAAGTCAAAAACATTATAGAGTATATTGAGTTTTTTTATGCCAAAAATTAATTTTTTCTTTTAAACACCAGAAATAAAATCTCCAAAAATAAATACGCTTTACGTAAATAAATAAAATTAGCAGTTAAATCAGAAGCTGTTTGGAAGAGAAAACAGTAGTTTTTAAAATGAAAAATCTACAGTTCAGAATTACATATATGAAAATCGGAAATAGAGTATATAAGCAACATTGCTGTTATTTTTCTATTAATATTACTAAATAAAATACAAAATACTTTCTAAGATATTCAAAACATCTCAATGATTGCAACAAAAGTCTATGGCCAAAATTCTTTCCTTTCTCCAAGTTCCTTTTTGCAAAAAATTGTTTTTAATTTTTAGAATTTGCTTTAAAATAAATAATTTCCAACAAGGAATGTAGATCAGATTAGTGTTAATGCACTACATATAAAACATTCAGATTGCAGACATTTAGTGTGTATTCGCAATATACACATTTGCATACAACATTTTATATTACTAATACAAATATAACCTAAACCTATTTTAAGTATTGGTATATTTAATTACCATGAAAGTCATATCTTTAATTACCTATATGAAGTTCCTTTACAGAAACTGCCAAATAAACTTTTCTTTAAAAGTAAATTGGAATTTCAGCCACAGAAGTTAATTTTCCTTGGTAGCAGGCTAAAGATTATGTTAATTCTAAATGCTTTAAAATTAAACACGATAAGCTCTTACCTTAACCATTTGCGAAATTTCATATATTTTATGTCTTTTTTCTTTAGACTGAAAATAATTTTCTTTATTATACCACAAAAAAAAAGACTTAATCCTTGAATTATTGTGAAATAAATATGCCTGTACAAAATGCCATTTGGAACTGCTACATGAAAAAAAGCAGACCTTAGTTATTGCCTTTTATCAGATGAACGAATTCTGCTTTGACAATTTTTTTCCTCATCTCTTAAAAGTGAAAATGAAACAAAGCCAATATTTCCTTGATAGATATGAAGATTTTTGAATAGATCATAATTTCCAGAGAAATGAGTTAATTGTCAAATTACCAAAATATACCTATAAACATGCGATAACAATGACATTTTAAATAATATGGCTATCCGTTTCTCGCTCGGTTTTCATTAAACTACACCTTAAGGCAGTATAAACTGTAACGTTCAATTATTTTAGTGCTTAACGTATTAAAATAAGCGAATGATTTATATTGTAAAGATGTACTATGATTATTAAGAATTAAATATTTTCCTCGAAACGAGTGCAGATGAGACTTCTTAACAAATACTATAAATTTAGATGATAAGAATTAGAAGATCATATTTTAGGGAAAAATTCTTGTAATAAGAGGAATATGTTTTATCAAAAAGACAATCCATTATTGCAATGGCACAGCTAATGTCGATTTTAAAATAAGCAGACGACTGACATCTATGAAATAAAATAAAATTTTACTTCATTATTTAAAATTTGATGTTCTTCTTGTGACTAATCTCACTTGTCTGACAGTAACATCAGCACAAACCCACGAAATTCAGTGCTGCAAAAAGTGCAAGACTACGCCTGTCACTGGCAAGAGCCTTGGGCACTATACAGATAAGACTTCCACCCCAGGTTTCAGTTCCACTCCAGTTTTGATTAAGAGCACCACTGGGGACAGATCCAAGGGTCTTTCACTCCTCTTTTCCAACCACCAACATCTAGAGAGGACTTTTGGCTCGCCATATATTCAGAATGCTCCCATGCCGCACAGACACTGTACACTTACAGGCATCCATGCCGAAGTGCCCGGGTTTGACATACAGCGTAGCTAACCACTATCCCAGCTGGGTGGCGTATTTAAAATATTCTTACGTGTAAGATTTGATTATCTTATTCACATTCTTTAGCGGAAGTGTATGGTGTAACATGTCTTGCCCTAAATTACTAAGTATTTGCTTGTTTAGTTGGTTTCTGAAAAACTGTTACTTTATATGTTATACTCTCACATGCTAGGACACTAAAGGAAGCTTGCTTTTAATCACATTTCGCAGAGAGAAAAACATTAATTCACTTGTAGTGTAAACGTTATTAATATCATTGCAGACAATTCACAATCTTTCCATGTCACTGACTTTGCAATTGGCAAGACACTATTATAATTGAAAACACATTTCTTATCGTATGCTTTTTGTAAATATATTTCTTATCTTCCTTACCTTATGTGGAATGTGAACAGCTTACTGAACTGGGAATACTTCAGGCTAAGTGGCTGATAAATCAAAGTAACCGCAATATAAGAGAGAAATATAACGTAAAATGTGTAGGCTGGGATACAGACATAACTGAATGTGAGAAAAAAAGACTGTAGTACGACAGCTTTAGCAAAGTTCACAGATTAATTTTTTTATGTCCGGCAATGACGCTTCCGCCACTACAAAGTTCAGAAACGGTATTCATTTTATTATACAGGCACCTAATAGGCAGTAACAGTTAGCTCCTATGAAGGGACAGACAAATTTACATCCATCCCTTCTCCTGGATTCGAAACCGGGACCATTGGATTTGCAGTGGGATCGCCTAATCTTTATACCGTCTGGGGGCTAATTGGCAGAAGCAACATGCTCAAATCTTCAATAAATGAATGACATAATATGACGAGAAGCAATACAAAACTGCAGCAAAATCTTTTAATATTATGTCTTTGGCATACAAAAATATTTCAAAAACAACGGTTGTAAAAGAAAAGCTTATTTTGACAAGAAACGGTGAAAGTAACATGAAAAATATTTTAAGCTATTGTTTTAATATTTTATGCAGTGCTGGTGAAAATAAGAAAATATTTCTCGTTACTGTTAAACGGTAGGCACTTGATGTCATATATTCCAAAAGTACTGGAACAAAAAGCTATGATAAATTATGAGAAAACGATACGTTCCCTAAGGGTAAGTGCATTAACAATAATACAATAGTTCAATAACTAAAGTTGTACTAATCAGTAGAATAAAAATGTGAGCTGCCCAACTGGTATAGTGGTTAGTATCGCTGACTTTCGTGAAGAAGGGCCCGGATTCGGATTGCGGAGAAGGCATGGATGTTTGTATAGTGCCAGTGCGGCATGGCGGCATTCTAATCATGCGGCGAGCCGAAAGTCTTCTGGCATGGTTTTTTGGAAGGGGAGACGGGTGGGAGATCCTCAGACCCGTCCCCCACCGGGTGCTCTCTACCGAAATTGGGGGCTGAATTGAGCTAAATCTCTCTGTCACCTGTAAGGTGCTCAAGGCTGTTGCCAAAGACAGGCGTATATTGCGCTCCTTGCCACAAGGAATTTCGTGGGCTTGGGATGATGTTACTATAGACAAGTGAGCATAAGTAACAATAATAACAACAGCATAAAAATGTGAGGTTTATGCCTGAAGTAGAGTGAAATCTAGAAAGCATACTGAATATCCTGCGGTCTTACCTAAATCAAAGACATAGGAAATATGTGTATAAATTTTAGAAGTTTCTGCTACCTTTCAATTTACAGATTTTAGTGTTTTTATATGAAAAATTTGAGACATTTAGAAAAATCTTTGGAAGGATGAAATATAACTAGGAAACAACAAATCAGTCATCTGTATGAATGTAAAAAGGATAACAAAGGTAGCACTAAATTTGCAAATTATAAACCATTTCATTTAACAGAGCTCCTCTGAATACATAAAAGATAAGTCGCCAAAATTGTAGTTTGTTTTTTCAGATAGGTTAAGAGCAGGGGAAATATTTATCGAAACTTGCTTTCAGCTCTATGCACTCTTAAACTCTCCATCAAATAGAATAAAATAGCTTCGAAAGGTACTCACACGTGTCGTCAAGGTGACCAAGTTTCAAGAATACATAAAATAATTCTAGAAGACCGATTACACAGTGAAAAATTTATATGCTCACATATTTTTTAACCCAATTACAACAAAATAGTTACATAAAAAAACGCAAAATAATAGCTAGAAATGTCGACAAGTTTATGAAAATGACCTCACATTATAATTTTCGGTAACTCCAAGTAACAGAAAAACTGTGTTGTGAAACATTTTCGCATTTTATGCAAAATCAGTTACAGATTTTTAACTATCTGTAATTCCTCTTACATTAAAAACTACATGTCAAAATGGCATATACTAAGCTAAGAATAAAGCTGACTTGGCTTTTAACGTGCACAACAATAGCACAAGTTATTGTACTCTATATATTAAAGATAAAAATACATATGCACCCCTTTTCTGTATTGAATAGCTTTATACTCTAGCGTTGCTTGCAAAAGGCAATTCTAGATAGCGTTATGAAGGAAAGATGTGAGCAAAGAGAAACTTTGCATCAATTAATTTGCACAACTGCGCTTCGTTCCAGAATGGGTTTGCCTACAATATGTTATCTATTGTTATAAAAATAATATTAGATGCTTTGTTTAAGCATATTCACCATTTAAAATTTAGCATATACATATTATTACGAATTTCGTATTTGGATAACTAATTTTAGTAGAATTAAAATAAAAATATTTATATTTCCCCGTGCAATGCAGAACGAGACATCGGTAACCATAATTCCATCCTCTTATTGCTTTCCAGTAATTTAAAGAAACAGAACGTACAAGAAATATCTCGCTACCGGAATAAATCTATAAAAGGCCGAAGAGAGAGCGGCTGAGTATTTTTTAGTTGCTTATTTACTGTTATTACCAGGTTTTTAGTTCCGTGTGAACTGGGATATCAGATTTAGCTTTCTCTTTAGATACGCTGCGCATTCCGTTGTACTCTAACGTTTTTAGTAGTCGGAAGTATAACTGCTGATTATACTGCGTGATGCCGTGAACACTTGTATGAATATCTCCGAGAAAAAATTCCAGCGTTCTGATACATTTCTTTTGTTAAGAATAAATTTTCTTAACCTATTATCGGACTTGTGCATTCAATCTACAAAGAACCCTAAGCGAGCAACAATATAAATCTTATATAGTATTGCTATAAGAATGCATAGTAAACAATATTATTTTATCTGAAGAAATTACACAGTCCAGTCACATTAATGTGACCATCTGTCAAAAGCCAGAATAACCACCTTTCGCTGAGCGAACTGCTGCGAGACGTGCAGGAAGAGAGTCACATAGGTCCCTGAAGGTGTTCTCTGGGATGTTGAGCCATGCCGACTCTAATGCCGTGGCCAGCTGCGCTAGATTACGCGGTTGAGGATCCAGGCGCGAACAACTCGATCGAGATGGTCCCACAGATGCTCGATTGGGTTTAAGTCAGGTGAGTTTGCTGGCCAGGGGAGGACGGTAAACTCATCCTGGTGCTCTTCGAACCACGCACGTACACTGGCAGCTGTATGGCACCTCGCATTGTCCTGCTGGAAGATGCCATCATCCTGAGGAAAAACAATGCGCATGTAGGGGTGAACATGGTCCGCAAGGACAGATGCGTACTTGTATTGATCCATTGTGCCTTCCACAATGATCAGTGAACCTAGAGAATGCCAGGAAAACATTCCCCAGACCATAATGCTCCCGCCTCCAGCTTGGACCGTTCCGGCAATGGTTGCAGGGTGGTTCCTTTCAGAGGTTTCACGCCTTATACGCCAACGTCCATCTGTCCGATGGAGCATAAAACGCGATTCATCCGAAAACGCAACCTGTCGCCACTCAGTGGACGTCCAGCTGCTGTACTGGCGTGCAAATTCTAGCCTTCGCCGTCGATGAACAGCAGTCAGCATAGGTGCACGAACCAGGCGTCTGCTTCGGAGGCCCAGACGCAGCAATGTTCGCTGAATAGTACTTTGGGAGACACTTTTGGTAGCCCCTTGGTTCATTTTGGTGGTCAGTTGCTCAACGGTAGCCCGTCTATCTGCCCGAACGCATCTCCGCAACCGTCGTTCGCCTCTGTCATCTATGGCCCGTGGTGCACCACATTTGCCACGTCGCTGATTTTGGACAGTCCCATTTTGCCATGCACGGTACACTTTTACCACGGCGGCACGCGAACAGTTCACAAACTCAGCCGTTTCGGAAATGCTTCCACCCTTGGCCCGAAAGCCAATGATCATGCCCTTTTGGAAGTCGGATAAATCGCTTCGTTTTTGCATTACGCCAACGATTGAAATGTTTTCCGAAGCCCTCACACACCCTTTATATACGCTCAACTGCACTGTGCTGCCACCTGCCTTCTGTGATTGGTTATTTAACTCTGACATGGAAAGTACGTGGTGGTCACATTAATGTGACTGGACTGTGTATAATGCACTTAACCTTTATCGATATTTAGAACAATTTCTTGTCGGATTTGTCTGATCGGCTTCTATGAATATATAAATGAAATTGCATGTTTTGCAATTACATTTCATACCTATTGAGAAAACTTTAAATTACGTTTAAGCTGCGTGAGTATAAAATGAAATAAAGGAAAACGACTGCAATACCTCCTATAAGCAGAAGAATGTTCAACATGCAATGCCTGGAAGTTCTGGTAGGATGCAGCGAGAAATTGCTTATCAGAGGATTTTTCGCGTGGATGGATCGAAAAACGAGAGGATGATCCTCTTCCTAACCTGACATAAAAGAATTGTTTTCTTTCAGGGTACCTTAAAAATAAATTCTATACCCATATTTCATAAAATGACAGTTTCAAGGGACTACAGAGGAATTTAGTGATATTCCAGTTGAATGGTGCTTCAATGCCTAAAAATACGTAGTCTAGCACCTCTAATTATATCCTAATCTTACGGAGACAATGATTGATTAGTACGTTGAAAATAAGTAAACCTTATTTTATAGCATAAATCTATAACTTTTATTTCCGCTTGTTGTGACTTACATTCTTCACTAATTTATTAATCATGCATTTCATAACTATTTCTGAATCACCCAGCAGAATCAGATTTTATTAAATTCATAAGAAATAACTTTTTCTTTCTGATAGAAAGTATTCATTGTATTTAAGGAATATTTTAAGCATATAGAGACGCACATGATATTCTCAAAGGTAAATAAAGCCGTCATTAGATAAAATGGAATTCTCAGGTCCCTGGGGCACATAATATAACAGTTAGAATTAAATATCACCTTCAGCAAATGTAATGAATATTCTAAGAACATGACTTTGACTGCAGTTAACGTTTTGATTCTAAATATTATGAAACTACACAGAATATAAATTTTTCACCCTGTCATAAAATATTAGGGATTTATTGAGAGAACGAAAACGAAAGTGAATTGGGGAAAAATCATACTGTAAATTGAAATGAAACCTAATACAGTGTCATATATACATATATTAACAAATACAAGCAAGGGAACAGAGAGCTACTAAAAGCTATGTTCGTGCGAGTGTAGAAGATACAAAAAAATAAGAAGGGTTAAAATTACCCTTTATTTGCTTGTCGATTTTACAGACGTTCCCGCACTTCGGGATACAAAGACCAACCACTTGCAGGTCTGAACGTAATAGAATAGAAGGCTACTAACTAACTAAAATTTAAATAAGAGCTAATTGTTAATATTTTAGACAGATGACTAGCACTAAGACTGACCTTTTAAATTACTACGCCTGTAGTACGCAAACTGCGGAAAACTACAACACGTCTTTAACTTTCAAGAGGATTAAAACCTCTGACCTTAAAGGCTGACAGTAACTGATGGCAAGCTCGGGTGAAGACTCGTGGCAAGATGGCTCACTATCTCTCCTTGTACTACGCTCTTGACAAAACCCCACAACTTAAATACTTAAGCGTTAGCAAGTACAATTTGCATAAACATAGTCACGCGTTAATTCTGGCCGGAAGTGGAAAATAAGAGATGACAGTAAAGTTTTAAAATAAACTAAACGTTAGTGAATTTAAAATCCTTACATTGTGAAACGGCATATGTACTAAATTAGAAAAAAGGGCAAAAAGTAATGAATAAGTAAGCTTTCATCGAAGAATTAGTTAGGGCACGAGGCAGGCTCTACACTAATTTGTCACCCCGGACAGTCCATCTCTCTTTGATCCATCTGGAGGGTCCAAAATGCTTTCAAGATTCTGTACACCGTCTTTCGCTTTTTAAAATTATACGTATTCATTTCCTAGATGTGTGGGGAAGTGAGTCTCTCTGTTTCAGCTCCAGTTGCAGCTGGTAGAAAACCCCACAAAGACGTTTTTCTTCACTTATGGTAATCTTGAACTTGGCGAGGAACGGGAAGGAACAGTCGTTCAGTTCCAGCAACGCTCTAAGCGGCAAACCTTTGTTTGTCCAAGTAAAGTGGGTCTTCCGGCTTCCAGAAGTTGGCTAGCATCACACAATTTTCAATGCAACACTTCAAGGCTATCCTGAGAGGTCAACCACGCCTTCTCTAAAAAGGCGAAGTATAGAAAATACCTCCCACTAGCGTCGCCAGTCGTCAGTAGGGTGTCGATCTAATATAGGAATACACAGTCCAGTCACATTAATGTAACCACCACGTACTTTCCATGTCAGAGTTAAATAACCAATCACAGAAGGCAGGTGGCAGCACAGTGCAGTTGAGCGTATATAAAGGGTGTGTGAGGGCTTCGGAAAACATTTCAATCGTTGGCGTAATGCAAAAACGAAGCGATTTATCCGACTTCCAAAAGGGCATGATCATTGGCTTTCGGGCCAAGGGTGGAAGCATTTCCGAAACGGCTGAGTTTGTGAACTGTTCGCGTGCCGCCGTGGTAAAAGTGTACCGTGCATGGCAAAATGGGACTGTCCAAAATCAGCGACGTGGCAAATGTGGTGCACCACGGGCCATAGATGACAGAGGCGAACGACGGTTGCGGAGATGCGTTCGGGCAGATAGACGGGCTACCGTTGAGCAACTGACCACCAAAATGAACCAAGGGACTACCAAAAGTGTCTCCCAAAGTACTATTCAGCGAACATTGCTGCGTCTGGGCCTCCGAAGCAGACGCCTGGTTCGTGCACCTATGCTGACTGCTGTTCATCGACGGCGAAGGCTAGAATTTGATTTAGATAAAAGAGGATTTTAAATCCTTCTTACTTGCAGTCATTCTACCCCTTAACCACAGTTTTCTACCACAGAACATAGCTGCATTTAGCTCACAGTTCAAGATCAGGACTTAGTTTACTTCACGAACATGTTCGACAAGAGTATGCCCCGAACACTCAGTCCTGACAAACTAGTTTGAGTATATTTGGGTTTTAAACATTGTTCCAACATTATATTCACTATTAAAGATGTTTGACAAAAAAATGCATTTCTGGGTGAGTGAATATCATTTCTAATGGGACATAAAACATATAAGCCGTTTTATTTTATTTTGTGACATGTATCACATTTCGATTGTTTCAAAATGCCTTTTTTGTTGAAATAAAGTAAATTGTTCAAAGAACAATCCAAGTATATTATCCCTTTTTACCTCTTTATTGTTGAAAGGGGACATGTCCACAAGATTAAAAGTTGCCTAGAAATTTTATAATACGAGTAGGAATTAACATTGTGGAAAAATGCCTACAATGTTGTTTTGACTACCTCCTTTTATTTGGAGATCGAAATATATGGTAACATTATTCTGGAAAATGTTAGAATGTTTTTACTGCCTGATGTAAAATTTGCAAAATTGGGATGTGCCCTATCAGCAATGATCGATTCAATTCTGGAAATAGGAATGTTTTCAATTACATCAGCATGTTGAAAAAAATGGTGGTAACAATTAGAACTGAAATTAAATTCTATTACATAACAGAAATCAAACCAAAACAACCTCAAACAAAACAAAAAAAGAAAACTAATTGAATTAAACTTAATTTTTCAATCAAAAATTAAAAGTTAAAATCAAACTTCACCTTTAAAGGATAATAAGAATAACATTACCAAACTTAAAGTCAAGAATTAAAGCTTAAAAATGCGAAAAAATTACTTTAAATTCAACAAATAAAATCAAATTACTAATGAAACTAAATTACGGAAAATCTGAATTAAGAAACAATAAATTACTGATAATAATCTGTTAACTTTAAGCGGTATCTATACAGAAATCATTTCTTTATATGTAATCATAACAGTTTCTATTGCTAATTATTCAGAGAAATTTCCTATTTATTTCAAGTTGAGTACCGAAGCAGGTAAAAAATATGCAAAAATGTCTTTAAATTTTGAGAAATAACAAGCTATTTTTCAAGCTATTATGAAGTTAAAATTATATTATAATTTAAAAATTATATATTTATCATCCCTTTTGGTTTTGTTACTAAATTTAGGAAATTTAATTTTAAGGGTAAATATATATATGTGTGTGTGTGTGTTTGCACTGCAGACGAAAAATTCATATGTAATCACTATTCAGGTAGAGAGAATGTAACTTATCTATGTTAAATTGTTTAGATAGGCGCATCACCAAATCTAAAGCAAATTATCATTTAATTTGAATAATGCTGTCAGATAGTCTTGCAGATATTCATTCAAATATATTTAATTCGGCATTATTTGGATTATTTGTACACCCCGTTATCTTATCATACATTATAAGTGTACTGACAAATTGTATTACTTTCATCATGTGACTGAAATTTAGTTGAAACTAGCATGCTAGTATATTTCACGAATAGTAAGTCTGCCAACCGTTTGAATGCCCAAAACAATAAATAAAAGGTTATACCTCTTTGTTATCGTCACAACATCATTCAATTTATCATCTGACCTTGACAAAACATACCAATCACATATCGATAAATTGTGACATATTTTGAATTATACCAGCCAGGGATATTTCTAAAATTCTTATCAACTGAGAAATGTTTCCTTTTGTCTTTGGTGAGGACTCTAAGTTGTGGTTTATTCTGATTCGAATTAGTAAATAAATACTAAAGCTTTGATTACTTCTAATATACATTTTCAGATTTTATACTGTTGAGTCGCGAATTCTGTGCTTTTAATTTAAGTGTTTTTAATGATTTAAGTAATCAATTATTTAAGTATTTTATTTGTATTTGTATTTGGTTGTTTTAATAA
>KK113939.1:181730-215946 GCA_000611955.2 Stegodyphus mimosarum
TTTTTGCTTGGGGTTATTGAAAAATGTTCATGCATTTTAGGGTTCTCACAACGCGCCCTGTTTTAGCAAATGTGTACTAACCACTTATTAATGATACTTTGAATGTGTTTTAAGATAGAATTTGAAATGACTTTTAGGTGCCAGGACAGTTAAATCTAGTGCTTGATTTTTAGTAGCGGAACTGATTGATTGGTGTCTGAATATTTCTTCTCTGGTGCTTATGAGGTTTTTGCTATGAAATGAATATGAATTATTCTTGAGTTTATTTTAAAATGAGTGAATTATAGAAATGCTTGGTTGAGATTTAGTATTTAGTTTTACCGAGTTCCAGAGAAGATTTATTCCCGCTTCCTTTTCAGGTTAAGTTTTATTAAAAAGAATTTGCTTTGCCTTGCTATGTGTGAATTAATTGCTTTAAGAAAAGTTATATTTAATATTATTTTGAGTCAGATCAACCAATTAGTTCCTTCCTCTATTTTTCTAACAAGTTCATTTTTGTAAGTTTAATTTAAGTTTAGGTTGTCCGGCACCTAGAGGGAGTTGAATAAGAGTAAAATTTTAAAGAGTTAAAAGTAGTAAAAACCCCTAAGGTTTAAAAGGATTATTTCTCTCTATTTAAAAATGGTGCCGCGTATTTGTCGATTTAACAATACTGAACAGTAAGTCAATATAATTTTTCTAATGACATTAAAAAAATGAAAATTGACATCTTATACAATTTACTATCATTTGAATTTGAAAACAATTTCGAAGTAAAATACTAATAAAAGAAGTTGAATTAGCTCTTATAACCATAGGTAGCTGAATTAAAAAAAGCGAATAAATGAAAATAGCTCCTTAAAGAAGCATAACGGTTTAAAAAAAATTCAGAAACAATTAGATCTCATAGGCTCTCACTTTAAATGAGATTATTATATGCTTCATCACGTTGCGTAGTTTCTAATGAAAATCTCAGGACAAATTCCTGTTTCTGCAATTTTATACAGCATAGTTTACGTGCTTTTCGTTTCACTTTCAATTTAATACAGCAGATCTTCCATATTATCAAAGCGATTAGTTATCTAATCTTCTTGAAACTCACGTAATGCTCCACGAAGACATCCCTCTCCGTAGGCAGATAACAAACATTCGTGTGCTTTGTCATAAGAAATAACAACTAATCATATAGCAAGTATGGGAAGAATGCCGTAAGTCGTCGAATTATAACTTCCAATTGAAAGGCAACTGAGAGGACTGGCTGAGACAAAGTTGATGAAACCTGAATGATGATGGTTTTCTTTCAATAACTGGACATTTTGTTGCAGGAGCATTAGTCGGAAATAGACAGAATCTTCAATTACTTAAACTCCATCACCAACGGCATTGCCAAGATTGCATCACAGACTGCAATCGAATCACATTCGCTTGAAAAGGGAATATTTACTGAGTTTTGATAGTGAATACAACTGTGGATGAAACCGAAGTTTTCTTCACCCTTTTCTTCTATCATCATACTCTGGAGGAAATATACGGCTAAATAGTATTTTAAGCACCTTGAGAGCAGAATGATATTATACACTTAGAAACATACATGCCTTCACTCGAATTCGAACCTGGATCCCTATCTATGGCTGCTTACCTTAAAACATCAATCGCAGCATCACCGATAACCGAGCCAAGAATCCATCTTTCATTTCTGCAAGGAATGGAATCAAATCGAATCGATCGAAAGGAAAAACAATTTTTCTTACATAGAGTAAGATCAGAAAAGGAATTTTAGTCATTTCCTTATTTCAGTTCCGCATGAATCTCTCTCGCGTCTCTGCTATAAACTCATTCTGAAAAGACTGAAAAACTTAGAAAATTAATTACATCTGTCGCGAAAGCAGCTAGGTGTTGAAATCCAATATATTCATTCTCTAAGATCTGTTAACAACCTGATAATATATTTGAAAATTCTTAAATATACAAAAATGTATATTTGCTTATTTGAACTCATGAGCAAAGTTTTAGCACATAAGTTCCATAAATGTTCAGAAATAGTTCTCATACAAATTTTGCAGCCTTGAGGTTCTCCGTTCTTTTATGCTTGGAATCTGTGACATAATTTGCCCATTTAAATGATAATTTTCGGAATTACTTGAGTCATATAGAAGTAAATGAAATAAGAGAAACACCAACAATGCAATTTTTATTTTAAATATATTCTTCAAAAACTTTACTTGAACACCACATTTATTTTAAAAGGACTACGTTAAATATAATAAATATGCTATTATACCGATGTTGTCCACCGATTTTATTTCCTCAATTAACATTACGGCTTTAAATTTAAAACCTTATCTCTTTTGTGGGGTGCCAATTAAGATACTTTAATTTTGCTATAATATAAAATGTACTTGCTGGTCATATGGAATACTTATGAAATTCACACTATTTGAGAATTATAACTATGCAGAAAGCTGATTTTGAAGAGGCTACTTTCTTAAGAATTGCTTTAAAGCTATTACGCCAATAAATAATGAATTCTTAATTACGAGCAATCTTCTTGTATATGTCAAAACGTTTTTCATGAATCGTGAATAAGAATTTATTCCCGATCAGCAAAACTAGCGAAACCACACTACGTCTCATCTAGTTTATATTATTAACCCTCTCAGCGTTACGGCCGGATTTTTCCGTATAGAAGGCTGTTTTCTATATTCGTTACACATGAAAATTTCTGCTAATTTTTAATGTATCTGATTTCGGTTTGGATTTATATTGGAAGAAAAGAAATCAAGGTACAAAATGAAAGAGTCATTTTTAAATTAAAATGAAGAAAATATTTTTTGTTCATGACATTTTGAGGAACTTTGAAATTTCAAGGCTAAACCCGTAACGCTCGGAGGGTTAAAAAACAAAACTTCTTCGTCTCCGAAATTACAAATATTGTAAAACATTTTCCTATAAAACTGTATCGTTTTGTCAGTAAAAGTACGATATCAATTTAATATAGTTCCATATATAAAAATAATTTAGTATAAATAATTGCTATAAGCCCAAAATTATCCCCACAGATTTTTTTTGGTAGAAACATTGTGAAACTAACAATGTTATAAGATTTTTTCTTATGCTGTAAATAACTGTAAGCTCTAATAAGTTTTGAAACAAAGTATAAATACCTCTAATCTATAGTTTTATTCTAAGCGTCTTCGTTCTCATCTTTAGGATTACATAACAGGAGTTCTTCTATTGTTCGAAGTGTTGGCTACAGGAACTTGTTAAAAACTTGTTTGGACAGATGTCAGTGAAACTTCCAGAAAGCTCCGCTAATGAGACGCACGTGTAACAAGTGAAAATCTTTGGAATTCTTTCTTTTAGTTCTTAGTTATTTAGTCTCTATATCTGTAAAAATCCTTGTAATCCCTGCTCCTGCATTCATCTTAACTTTGGTACATCAGTCTCTTATTCCAATCTTGATGCACATTCCAGTTTCTTTTATGTAGTTTTGTTTCAAACCTTAGGTCTCTGGGTAAACTCATTTTATGAATATATTATGTATAATTATGATATCAAAGCAGTAAAAATTGCGCTTTTATGTAACTATGTATTAAAAATTATTAGTCATTTAAAACATTTAAAAGCTAAACGTGGCTGCAGATTAACACAGATCAACTAGTTGAAATTCTTACAGTTGATGTTTTGATAGGAGCCATTGAATAACAGTCCTGGGGGCTGGCCTGAATACTGTAAATTGCCTAGTGGTAAAAAGCATTGAGTACTACATAAAGGCTAATGCCATAATAAATAAATAAATTAAAATAAAAAATAAAACAGAATAATGTATATTCCATAATGAATATTAATGCAAATTTGTAGAACTTAAAGAAAGATAGTTTAAATTGCTTTCTCTGGTCTTTGCAAGATTTTTCTAGTCTACTGATAGCTTTATGGTACGGAAAAATCTATTTGCATTGTTCGGGAATAAGTTATTTATTTGGGTGTTTAATTGCATTTACGTTTGGGTAAGGTGCCATTTGCCTTCTAGTATGCAGCGTTTGGGCTGTTTCGATGAAATATATTCAATTATACATTCCTAATTGAAGATTAGTTTCATACGTTTGTGCATTGAATTTTTTCACTTTTCAAATGAATGAAAATTTGACATTAAACTACTAACAGCGTTAAACACAAACGCAATGCGAAAAGCATCTAAACAGAAAGGTTCAGAAGCAGGCTTTATCTTTTGTGCTTCTAAACATACCAGCATACCACAACAAAGATGTACCACGAGGTATAAAAATCTATCTGCCTTTATTACGTTTTTGCACACTTTTTACTTTTATCTTGAGCAAGTAATAATTTTTGTATGAATTTTGTTCTTATACAAAGTTGGTTTTTTGCGGATTTTGAAACAGCTCTCATATTTTAGTTAGTGTCTTAAAATAGTTCTTTGCATTAGCAATATATTTGTACTAGACTTTTGTTCAGTTTGCTACACACATTGCACTATGAATCACTATTCCAGAAATGAATACTATAATTGAATATACTTAGATTATTATAATATATATATATATATATTATAATAATCTAAGCATATTCAATTATAGAATATATATATACAAAGAGAGAGGGATAGAGAAAGAGTGGATAGATATGAGATAAAAATATGTAAATCAAAATTAAATTTAAATTAGTAATAGTCTTTTAATTCCTCATTTTCCTTTGGATACTTCCCGCATCTAAAAGTAGTAATAACTTTCCCTGGATGGCGTCTCTGGACGGCCGTCTAGAATAATGCTATCATATGACTTTGACATAATGATGAGGATGTTGCTAATTGGGAAATGAAACTGAAACCTTTCTCTTAAAAAGCCTGAATGTTGAATAACTACGCACTTACTTTCTGCGTCTCTGTCTAAATATACTGCTGGTTGACGTTTCGCTTTTTTCACAAAGCTATTAAATATTTAATGTTTTGAAATAGGTACGATTAGCATTTATGAATTACAAATTCCAATTTAATTAATTACTAATTCCAGTTTGTGATTTCCACTATAGTACACTTTTACTATCTAAATTTTCCTTCACACTTCTTAGAGGTAACAGAAACCTGTTTAGCCAAGAGGAAGAACAACAAACTGAAGTTCCTTAATAAGGGATATGATCTCCCTTACCTCAAAGGTTGCGTTGCACATAAGGTTTCGTAATTGTTCTTCGGCTAAGCGTTCCATTTTCAAGGAGCATCTGTTTCAGTTATCGTGTGTTCGCCGGAGACTTAAGATGGCTTCTTTCCAAAGCATCTTATACATGTTCAATAGGATTGAATCATGGGAGCATCTTGACCATTTTGTGGATATCTTTACTTACCATGAGTTCCGAAAAAGCAGGAGTCCTGTGTGACCATGCATTGTTATCCACAAAAACAAAGCTAGGACCAATGGCACCGTGGACAAAACACACGCAATAATGATATTTGGTAAGTGAATCTCTGTCGAAAATGCGGAGCTCCGTCCGTCTGTTCATCTCGATACATCCTCATACAAGCATGCAAAGACCACTCCAGTGGTCTCTTTCCGTGATATTGGTTGGATAAAAGTATATCCTTACCACTCTCAATATAAACTGACTCCGAGAATCGTTTGCCAGGTAGAAACGATTCTGATCATTCAGGATTTGATTCCATTGGTGAGGTATTGAGCCTTATTTTCTCTAAGCCACTCTAAACAATGCCACCGTTAATGATACATAGAATTGAGAACGGCGAGCGAATAGGCCATTTTCATGAAGTCGTCTGGCCACAGTAAGCCGGCACCACTGTCGCCCGGTTGCCGTGCGCAGCTGTTGAGTAATGCTGTCCGTTGTCTGGTTCTATCTCTTTTCACCTGGAAGGCGATGTATCGATCATCAGTTACGTACTTTTCCTTGAACGAGTACGATCAGCCTTTCTTACAACTGTACCTGTGTCTCCGAAGGCTTTTTCTAGCTTGTAAAACAACATATTTAGCATTTCCAAACTCTTGGGCGACGTACATTAAACTACACACCTTCTCAAGCTCGCCAGTCATTCTACCTCGTGTAAATGTGTTCTCTATTTTTTGTAGCTATAACTTCACGTAAAATCTCTCTTTCATTTGTGGAAGAATTCCTTGGAATGCGGGTTCTTTTCTTTGTGTTAAACTGCCATGCCTTGTGCTTGCTGATCATTTGCATTTTGGCGACTTGCGTGCACTGACGTAACTTCTAAAATCATACTGAGATACTGAGATATCTAAATGATACTGAGATTTGCATGTGCATCATCTGAGTCGGCATTTCACTATACCGATTGCAAAAAGGCTTTTTCAATTTCATGGTTGCATGTTGAAAATTTATATTGCTTTCGTTTTGCACTCTAGTGTATTATGCGTAAATTATGAGTACTCTAGTAAATTACGGCTTATGAAGGAAACTTTTAGTTCAAAAATTTATATCGTGTAAAAAAAACTTAGATTTGAATTCAGAAAGTTCTTTCTTAACTTAAAAGATTTTTTTTAAAATTTTTAATTCATGTGTATTTATTGTAGAGTTATTAGGGTTTTTGCTTGAAGCAGCAGAAGCTTATGCCCTTGGCGGTTCTCGAACCTGGACCTCGAATACTCGCCGAGTGTGCTAATCGTTACACCACGAAGGCATGCAGAAAGGAGGGGAAAATACGTTATAATATATTAAAGAAGAAAGTAGTACACGAACAAGAGAGACCTATGTGGTTAAGATTTTATCACGCTTTTCTCTTGATAAGTCTGTGTTAAACCTCGAATTGGGCTAATTTACTATTTACTGAAATTCTTTGTATTACACAGAAAAAGAAAAAAGAAACACAGAAAAGTGTCTTTGAATTGTATTTGGTTTTTAGCGTGCATTTTTTAAATTAATTTTTCCTTTTAATTTGTTGATTTTTTATCATCCCTTTATAGTTTTTAAAGTTGGTTTCGTTTTGTATTTTTTGCATTCAGTTTTTTTTTTCGTTTACTTTTACTTTATTGTATTATTGTTTATTCATGTTGTATTATTTTACTTTGGAACTACAGTATCAAATGTACTTCTAAGCAATAGCTTTTAGAACCTTCCTCTTCTTTACAATTATAATATATATAATAATAAATTAATAATAGCTTTTTAGTAACTCCCATTCTAAAATTAACAGAGCAATAATTTCTCCCTGCAATTCCAAAAAAGATCCGTCATCTAAACTCGCGCACTTATCGATAAAATCTGAACACAATATCTGGATATTAATCTCTCATGTGATCTGAAATTTAATGCAGTATAAAAGATAACTGCGTCGCAAATCCCTTTCTCTTCTCTTCTACTTCTTTTCGCAGCGTCGCCTCGGCAGTAGCCACGCAGAGTTCACTTTCTAATTTCGCCCATTGTTCAAGAAGATGTAAGCCGTATAAAATTGTAGGGTGCATAGCTCACCCATAGTGATGATGTGCATTATCATGGAATAAAATTGTATTTACAAACAGCCACGTCTGGAAGTTTTTTGGTTTATGCATCCATTTTTCTATCTACGCAGTGAAACCTCTCCAGCGCCAATCCGTTGCAACTTTCTTTCATAAAGTCATCTTATTACACATACACACACAACATATATATATATATGTGAGTATAATGTTTCATAACAGTAAATTTTATTAAATTATTTATTAAATTTAAACAATTCATTGCGCCATTGCTGCAAGGAGTACTAGCTGAAAAGATTAAAATAATAATCAATTAATGAAATGAAACTATTCCTGTTAAAAGAGCTAATAAAGCCAAAACTAGGAATTTTGACCTGGGTCAATATCAGTTAAAATCAATTAAGTAATTTAAGTACCAATTCCAAACAAAATAAACAGAAAATAAGTTTTGAAGAACTGAAATTTGTAAAAGAAAAATAAAAGAATATGAAGATGTGAAGAATGGAAGTAAAAGAATAACTACCTCTTAAGCAATAGCTAATAGTAGTAGTAGTAAAACAAATTCAAATTAAATTTTAATTTAAGAGAAATGAAAAATGTAAACGTTAGTGAGACAAGGCGGAACCATCAGAGGGTATTTATTAGTTTACCTTACTCTCTCCCCAACTCCTCAGACATCGTATTTCATTCTTAATCGATGTACCAAAATTAGCAAACCTATATGCATGTACAAGAATCCCCCCTGCACTATGTAAATCCTTTTAACAGAGGAATTTTAAAATGTAAAATGCACAAAATTACGCAAGTAACTAATAATAATAATAAGTTCAACACAATCAAACATGTAAATAAAATATTTACAAAAAGAAAAAACTGCATATTATAAAAATATTCAACTAAATGAATAGTATCTTATTTAAAATAATATAATTGGCTAGAAAAACTATTTTAAAAGTTTCGATTAACTTACTTCACTACAATCGGACAGTTCAACTAACTAATGAGCTTTTTTTCTTCTTAATTCCATAAGCAAGAGTGCGTGCCTGCAGTTTACAGATTTAAGACTGGCGGTAAAATTAGTAAGCAGGGGAAAAACTGGTAGTGAGCTAAGGAAAGGATAGATAGTGCTGTTGGCTTAAGTTCCAAAGCAAGTAAATCTATTTTTAAAATTCTGGTAAAATTTATGAAATAGAAATAATATAGAAAAAAAAGACAAAATTCTTTAAACAAATCGAGCTGTAAAGACGATTAAGAAATTAATTATTTCTTTGTTAGTAAAAGTAAAGCAGCCAGAAATGGAGAATATTGTACATTTTTAAACTTGTACTATTTTGCATTTGTACAAATCTTCCAGTGTAAGCCATCCGCCTTTTACCGTACATTTTAATGTTTCGGATAATGCCTTCATATCTCCTAAACTAAAAGATTAAATTTTAAAATAAATGCATGCCTTTTTGAGATAACAATTGACAAAATTTGAAGGAACTTGGTTATCCATTAGAGTTTAATTAGTATAGAAATTTCACTTTTAATGTCTTTAATTTCTGTATATGTGTGTCTAATCCTTTTAAGTTGACTGAAAAGATATTTTCTTTTTTAGAAATACTGGAGTGCCAATTGAGTAACTTAATAGTTGCGAACTTAAATTGCGAATGTTTAGAACGAACCTAAAATTCTTTTCGCAAACTGAAAAAAATCCGCCAAGATAATTTTTTAAATCTATCCGTAAATTTCTCACCCAATATTACAAAATTTAATATCCAGGCATAATTTGAGTCGTAGAATCGAAATATTAAAAACACTTGATCTGTTATTTCAGAAAAAGTCCTTTTTTGTGTCAAAATACCTACGTTAGAACAATGCCATATATAAATCGAATCTATACCCTAAATCGTGCCTTTCGAGACATGAAAAACGCAATTTGAATTTTGTCAATTGGCTCAGTAGAACGGGAGATATAGAACTATAATTTTTTTTTCGCAGTGTACATTGAAGGATAGTTTTCAAATTTTCAATACTTGCAGTTTGAATGGTGAAAATAATTTTGGAATTTCTAGTAAACTATCGAAAATTTCTTTAAGACGTAAAGAAGCATAAACATTATCAGAATCATAGCAGATAGTTTCATAAAGCGTTAATTTATGAATAGTGTTTATTATTAGCAGTTCGTTGTTAATAATCCAGCTGTAATTGCGCTCTTTGTTAACTAAGTTATGCATTAATTTTCAGATTTCTTTAAGCATTTGTGCAAACATACAATTAATATTTTTATTTTTTTTTGTTGGTACCGTTTGCAATAAATCTAAATTTTAACTGGAATAAGGATTTGCCAATCTGTTGCAGTTAGGAAGTTAGGTGATATTTAGCTCATTGTGAAATTTTAGTTAAATTTAGACAAAAAGTAATAAATTTAGAACCAAACAAACAGATTTTGAAGAAATGAAATATAAAACCATGACACATAAATCTCCCAATAAAAGTGTAAAAGGACTATCGACTCAGTGTATTTAAACCAGAAGAGCCACGAAAACGACACAAATAAATAAAAATACATAAAAAAGAAAATGAAGAGGAACACAGTCAGAATCTGATTCAACGTTATCAAGAATAGTTCGATCAGATCTCAATTGAGTCAACTTCCTACCCAGAATCAGCTGATAAACCAACCATTTTAAATTATTTAATAATTTTAGTTTATCTGAAAATTTTGAATGCCTCCTCTACACAGTCGCTTTCCTACAATAACCCATAAATACAGATTTAAATGAAATAAATTCAGTTTGCCTAATAAAGCAAAAAGTAATGTATACGATTGATAAAATCAAAATTAAAACGAAAAAATTGACTAAACTAGAGGCTTCAAATAATATTTACACAATTAACTGAGAACAAAAATGTTAGAACTTATCTGTTTGCAGAACAAAGAAAACTGATTCAAAATGGGAAAAGCGACGCCTAGGGTTGCCTTTTTTGCGCAACTGACGAAAGAAATCACGATGGAACATTTTAAATCTCTAAAAAGGTGAATCTAAATTAAGATTTTTTAAAAATGAAAATTGGATAGCAATAAAGTAATGCAAGAACGAAAAGGTTAAAAGCAACGAGCAGGTCTTCAGTTAATAAAAGTATGGTCAAGAAAAATTGTACAGTAAACAGATATTTACAAATTACACTATAAGCCATTTAAATACATTCCAAATTTAAACCCAAAATCATTACATTCCAAAATCATTTAAATACATACAGGTTCCTTATCCTTCTTTTATTTGAGCTTTCAGATAAAAAATTTCCTCACCTTAAAACAATGTATAGGGTGTAGACCCCTAGATCTTTTTAAAGCTTCCTATTAATGAAGTTAATTGAAATTTCATTTTCTGATAAAATTTCAGAAGGGAGAATAATTTCTTGTTGCTGTTTTTCAATTCGAGCAATTTGATTAGAAATTGTATTTGCAGCAACGTTTTTAATAAAATTTATATTCCAGTTAAAAATTTAATTTAGAAAAATTGAACTCTCTTCTTTTATCAGAAAGTTTAACTTATTTCACGGAAATGATTGGAGATATTTTAGTGGTAAAAAATTGCTGTAATACCTCTTTTTTAAAGCCGTGAACTTTGCTTAATAACTGCTATCCTTGTGCCAGGAGAAACGCCAGAAGTGGGGGCCACTTCATTTTGAAATCACCTGACAGGTGGCCACCGTTGACCCCGAAGAAGGAACGGACAGTTCAACTATATCTTCTTCGGTATTCGAACACGAGGTCATCGTTATGGCAGTCAGGGTCACTGCTCACTATACCGGCTGGGCGGCATTTCTGTTACACTATACACATACATAGAAACCAAAAATATAAAAATCAAAATTCTGGCTTTAATTTACAATAGTCGCTTTAATCATTCATTGTAAACGCAGACACTTACTGTTACTTCAGTTGTGAATTTTAAACAGCCAGTAGAGAAACATTCAACAGGTAATATAAAATTATATGTTTTTGCAACCATTTCTATAACACTGTCTGTTATATGAACTATGGCCATCTCAGATGTATGAAACATGAAAACGAATGATGATTTCTATCTTGATTATTCTCGTACTAATAAACTCACCTATTTTTTCAGTTTTGGGGTTTGCTCTAGAGCTCAATATCATTGGTGGTTTCAAATTCTTATTACGTAGGTAAAATTTTAATTTGATGATTTATTTATAGCATGATGCCATTTTTACTTAAACCACAATCATTATTGAAATGATGTTTCAGGTAACTAAACCGCGGTCAACAAACTATCACAGACCATAAAATATTGTGCAGCACAATATACCGGTCGGAACTAAACTTTTCCTAACTTACTTTTCTTCGTCGTACCTTAACAAATGTATCTAATTAGACATTCTGTTGTAGCATCTTGTGGTCCTGAGGAAGCATTGTATTAGTGTACCTGTATACTATATTCTAAATAATATTTATAATACTGTAACTGTGTCAAATGAATAGTATCACTGTATTTTTGTTTCCCTAATTTGTGTATCTCTAAACAAGCACATCTAGTTTTATATGTCTGTAATCTTGTATTTCACAGCTTCTTTGCATATATTTGCTTCTATTTAATCAGTAGCATATTTTTTATATAAATTAGATTATATTGTAATATTTTTTTCTATATTATTCCTTTTAAATTTAGTGTTATCCTCTACATGTTCTGTATATAAAATTGTTATTTTCTCTTCAACCAATATGCATATTGTAATAGTATATTGAATCTAGATACATTTTTAGTACTGTAGAAAATATTATAATATGTGAAATGCATTTGGTTGATCAGTCCAATAATTTTATATTATATTTCTTTCTCTAGGATCCAAAATATATATTAATTTTGTACCTGATTTATAACTAGTAAATATTTCTTTCTATATTTAATTATTGAGGATCACAGATTCTTAGTGAACATTTGTTTTTATGTGACTAGTAGTTGTATTATGTGGAATATTTTGTAATAATTTTTTCTCTCTATTATTTTTTTAAAGAAAGTAGAAATGCTATCCTGTACAAGACCTGTAGGCAAATTTGTTATTCTCAATAGTTTTGCAAAGTAACCTCTTGTAACTGTTTAGTAAAATGAATCTTTAGTAATATCCAACAAATAGGATGCAACGGCTAATCTAAGTAGCTAGCATCGAAAATGTATAGTGTTATGTAATATATACTTATCCTAATTGTAATGCTTATCTTAAATCAGTTATCAGTAATTGAAGTGACACTTATCTTAATTGTAACGCTTACCTTAATTCAGCTATCAGTAATGGAAGTTATTAATTTGATTTTATTTTGTTCTGTTGAAATTAATTGTTGTTAATTTTTTTTAAAACGGCAGTTTTGGTTAACTCTGAATTTAAGTTGTTTGTGTTAAATTTTTCTCTTATCCTAAGCGTTGTTTGGTTAACCATTAATTTTTCTTCTTAAACTCCAAATCGTAACTTGTTTTTTATATTGTTTGTTTAATTTCTGGTTAAGTTGACCCTTAAGGTCATTTTTACTTTAAATTTTAAAGTTCTCTGTTTATTATACTAGTTGGTGTATAAAGCTTATTAAATTTTGTTTAACGTAAACCTCTTTTTGGTAAAGTTTTGAATCCATATTTTCTGACTCTGGTAGTAAAGTCGTTTATGGTGTTGAAGAAACGTTCTTAAGAAGCATGGATTTAGCTGTGTAATTATTATATTTCAACTATAAAAACATTTTTAAGAAACATGAATTTAGCTGTGTAATTATTATATTTCAACCGTAGAAACCGTGTTTAATTTAATTTAGATTTTTGCAATTCATCGTCGTAAATTATTACTTTGTGATGAAAGAGCATAATTTATAGCCTTGTTTTCGAAATTTCCCTGGGAAAAAAATACCTTCCGATTCTCAGAATGCTTATCTCTGGCAGAGAGTTGTCTGCGAATCCCTTAACCAAAAAGCTCATTTTCTGCACCCTCCTTCTAAAGGTTTTTCTTTTGTATGCATTTGTGCTGTGCAGGGGTTTTGTCACGAGGGTAAATGGGAGATCGTTAAGGCTTTCACCCATGTAATAGTGACACCCCATGCGAACTCGGTTCAAGAATGTGTTTATTTCATTTTGGCGGATAGTTGATTGACCTCTCCTCTGAATGAAACATTTTCGAATTACGAGAGGTTCGCCAACTTGGTTTTTCTCTGAGATCTTTTCCACCTTTCTGCCATGGATACTTCTCATAGGGTTGCCTCCCAATTGGCGACTTTTGGAACTTCAAGCAGTGACTAGCCGGGGGCTGGCGAGAAAAGAAAAATAGCCTGCAGCGGTTTTCGAGGGGAAAGGGAATCGGAAGTTTTCGCCAGACAAGATGCAGTTGCTGAGATCGAGAAATTGTTCACGAGAGACCTGTAGAAGGCAAAAGCCGACAGAAATGGCCAGCACAACAGTTGGAGGGAAGCCATGGAGAGGAGGAATACCTGAAACTAAGAATTGTTCGTTCTAATTTCTCTTATTTTTGTTTTACAGTAACAGTAACACCGGAAAGCCATGACTCTATTACCTAGCGTTCTCGAGGATCGCCCTACATAGAATGTCGTCATGGCCCCCAGAGGCAATCCTCGGGGCCGCGATCCAACCGGTGAAGCCGACGAGCCCCACAAATTCAAAGAATATCTATGCCCAAGGCCCAAGGCGTTGACTTCCGGAGTACCTTTGCAATTAAATGCAATTACCTCCACAACATAATTAAGAAAGACTGAGATGGTTAAGAGTGAGCAATAGCTAAGCACAGAAGACATAAAAGTTAAAGATTAAGTGAAGGAGGAAATAGATAAGGCCCAAGGCCCAAGGCGTTGACTTCCGGAGTACCTTTGCAATTAAATGCAATTACCTCCACAACATGATTAAGAGAGACTGAGATAATTAAGAGTAGACAATAGCAGAGTACAGTAGACAGAAAGTTTAAAGATTAATAGGAGCAGGAAATAGATAAGAGGTCCAACCAATGGACAGGGAATCTAGAATATCTATGTCAGCTTAACTAAGCGGGAGTTCCACATCATGTAGCATCACCCGATCCACCAATAAGGGCGTTTTCCCCAGAACGACCAGCGAATCGGGTTCTAGTCCTGTGAAGTCAACTTATATACCCCCGTGGTTGAGACTGCCTAAGTAAACATCCTAGCCAGTACTTCCCAGGAGTTCTCCTGAGTCAACCCCCGGGGGGAATTTTTGTTTTACAGAAAATTCCGTACCGATGGAGAAAAAAATGGGCCCTCCTCAAGGAATCATGTTCTTTCCACTACTGAAATTTATCTGATATGGTGGGCCCACCACCCTGATGTATTAACTTAAATGTAAGGTATGTGAATTCTTTTTTATTTAGTTCTGCACATTATGTTCCACCACAGGAACATGTAATTTTCTTAAACAAATATTGTTGTCGTGTGCGTACGTATTTATCAAACCAACTATTGTTTCCTGCTTTAGTCACTGCAGATGACTTCTTCTGTTAAACACCTATAAGAAAAAAATATTGTAGAAATTTATTGTTTAATTCCTAATAAATGTTAAGCTTAAATTTACCTAAATTTGCTTGTTTTACTCTTACATGAAGAACAATGAACCAAGTAACGGGACGGGTTTTTGCATACTAATGTACACAATGCATTAACGTGCATTGTGACACTTGTTGTATTATCGATATGGTTTTGTTAACTGTATCTGTGTGTACCCGTTCGATACACATTTATCTTACCAATATTTTGTTTCAATGTATGTCACACCTTTCACCCTTTTTGCAGTGCATTAGTTAATGTTGTTATGATTACTCTAGCATTAACAATATTATGTTTGAAGGATTATGGAATCCATGCATAAATTAATAATGTTAAATTTAAAAGTAGTAATCATAATTAGCATCTTAGCGGAATGCACCAAGTTTTAAATCAGCGTGCAGTGCTCGTCTGAATCGAGTAGTGCATACTCGAATGCTTTCCAGTTTTGCTTTCCGTTGCTCGTCAGTTTCAGATGAATGAACTTGAGCATGGAGTACTCAAACGTTTTCCAGTCTTGCTTCTCTCTACTCGTCTGTTTCGGACGAACAGGCTTGAGCAGTGCATACTCGAATGTTTCCCAGTCTTGTTTCCCTTTGCTCGTTCGTTTCACACGAGCGGGTTTTAGCAGGGCGTATCTAACGTTTTTCAGGCACCGTTTTTCCCTTTGATCCTCTGCTTCTGAAGATCGTGATACGTTTTTCTTGCGTGCTTGAGGTGTAGATCGAGCACAATATTTTTGTTTTTTCGGCATAATTTATTTTACAGCGGAAATAATGCTTTGTGAAGACTATTACAAACTCAATTTTAAAAAGAAAAAAATGACAACATATTTCTCTTAAATAGCACTAACTGTTTATCAGATTCGAGAAAAATTAGTGTATTTGCTTTTCCTCGAGTGGCAACACAATTTGTTTTACATAGCTGAATTTCCTGATAAAATTTGAAACATAGATATTTCCCCCTTTGCAGAATGGGAACGGAAAGCTTTTAAATCATTGAGTTTTTAATCAAAATTTCGTTAAATTAGCATAAAATATATGTATATAATAAGTGCGGACCCCATCAGCTGGTGTTTGAGAAATCTTATGTAGACATGGCCTTCTTCTTGTTTTGAAGGTAGAGTGTGGCAAGTTTCATATATATCTGAATGTAAACTGTAGATTTATTTAAAACTGAAACTGTAGATTTATTTAAAAAGACAAGTAAAAATAATCGTTTTATATGGAGAGAGATATTTATTTGTTGCATTTTATGTGTTAATTTTAGCTTGTATTCTTGCATAATCGGTTTCGTAGTGGTGCATTGCATTTGCAAATGTTTATTTCTTGCATAAAATTATAGACAGTAAAATTTCAATTCGGTAAATACTGAGATCTTTAACTGAGATAAGCCTATATATATGCAGAAACGTTCTTGAGATACTTTGGCGAAATTGAGATTTCTCTCAAATTTGACGATTTTTTGGAAGTTTACGACACACGTAACTTTGAAGACAAGCTTTTCAGAAGAATAGAAAGTCTTTAGAAACGGTTGCAATGAACCGTAATAATCAGTTTTTTTAAGGTGATGTTATGTAATACGTTCTTAATCGCAACAATTATTTTATTTCATTTATCAGTAATTGAAGTTAATAATTTGATTTTATTAGTTTGATTTTAATTTGCTCTGTTGAAAAGTAATTGTAATTTTTTTAAATGGCCGTTTTGGTTAATTCTGAATTTAACTTGCTTGTGTTAATTTTTATTTTATCCTTTTAAGTGTTGTTTGATTAACCATTAAATTTTATTCTTAAACTCAAAATCTTAACTTAGTTTTTGTACTGTTTGTTTAATTACTGGTTAGGTTGACCCTTAAGGTCATTTTTACTTTAAATTTTAAAGTTTCCTGTTTATCACACTAGTTGGTATATAAAGTTTAATAAGTTTTACTTAACGTACCCCTCTTTCTGGTAAAAATTTGAATCCATGATTCTGGTGGGAAAGTCGATTATGATGTTGAAGAAACATAAATTTGGCTGTGTAATTATTATATTTCAACTGTAGAAACATTCTTAAGAAACATAAATTTAGCTGTGTGATTATTATATTTCAACTGTAGAAATATTCTTTAATGTTTAATTTAATTTAACTAATCAAATGCCAGATTTTTGCAATTAATTTTCTTAAATTATTTCTTTGTGATGAAAGCCAAATTTTAGAATTGTCTTCAAAATTCCCTGATGAAAAATACCTTCCGATTCTCAGAATGCTTATCTCACGCAAACATTTGTCTTGGAATTCCTTAGCCAAAGCTCATTTTTTGCACCCTCTGTCCAAAGGTTTTTTTTTATATGCAGTTGTGCTGCGCAAGGGTTTTGACACGAGAGTGACTTGGAGTCTGTTAGGTTTATACCCATGTAAGAGTGACGCCCTGCGCGAGGCTACTGTCTGGAAGGTGTTTATTTCATTGTGGCGAATAGTTGATTGACCCCATGGTTCAAACGTAAAGTTTTCAACTTTCGAGATGCCTGCCAACCGCTGGTTTCCTTTAAAGACTTTTGCACCTTCTGCAGTGGATACTCCTCTGTGGGGTTGCCTAACAAATGGCGACTTTTGGAACATCAAGCATCGCCAAGCCGGGGGCTGGCGAGAACAAGAAAAGAGCCAGCAGCCGGGTTCGAGGAATAGAGTCGCCAGAGAAGCAGCAGCTGCTGAGGATGAAACAACGTCGAGAGAGCTTTGTAGAAAGGAAAACTGGAAAGTAATGGCCAGCAAAACTGTCGGACGGAAGCCATGGAGAGGAGGAATGCCTGGAATTAAAAATATTTGTCCTAATTTCTTTTATTTTTGTTTTGCAGAATTTTGCTACGGGCGGGGAGAATGTGTTCCCCCTCAAGGAAACATGACATGTGCCCTTAGTTGAAAATTAGTCTAACCGGTGGGCCCACCCTCTAAAGTTTTTAACGCTGAAAGTTTAAGCTACGTGAATTCATTTCTTTTGCTTCTACAGAAATATGTGCCACCATGTGAACATGTGACATTAGTTTCTCTGCCTTATAGCGAAAATTAATATTTTTGTGTGGTACGGTTCTCATTTGTCAAGCTAACCATTGTTTCCTGCTTAGTAACTGTAGATGACCTCTTCTGTTAAACACCTATAAAATGTTGTAGAAATTCATTGTAAATTTAAAATAAATGTTGGGCTATAATATTCCTAAACTTTATTGTTTTACTCTTAAATTTAGAACACTGGACCAATTTTAGTAAACGGGTTTTTTGCATGATTTTGAACAATTGGCAATTTTTGATTGGCAATATAAACTAAATCCAATAAATGAAAATGTTACACCTATGTTTTATTATTGATATCGTTTCGATAACTATACTTGTTTGGTACACAAATATTTTACAAATATTTTGTATTTAATGCATGCCACACCTTTCACCTTTTTCAGCGTATTAGTTAGTGTTGATATGTTTACTCTAAAAGTGTTAGTTTTATTTTTGTACGATCTTGGCACCCATGAGTAAATTACAAATGTTAAATTTAAAAGTGATACAACAGTTAGCAGAAGAGTCGATTCAGAATTGTGCGACAGTTTGCACTCTTGCTCAATCTTTGATCATCTATTCTGATATTTTCACAAGATTTCTGTTTGCTTTAAAGGATAAATATGTTTTCGAAGATGACCAAAGCTTAAAATGAACATTTCTTACTCCTAACAATGCAAACAACGTAATTAAATATAATGGGATCAGATAAACGCATAACACTTTTACATGAGAAGAAACCAGAATATACCCTTAAGAAAATACCTTGGATCATCAAAGTAATGTACTCTCAGAGTGTCAGCACGCACACATTAGCTCGTTCATCTGAGGAAGAGGAAGAGACACCACCGAACGAAAAACCATTGGCTGAAGCACGCAAGGGAACGCACTGGAATCATAAAACGAAGTAAGAGCTTTTACATTAGGTTGTTAACCTTAATGAAACGAGTGGGTGGCGAAGTTGGTATAGTCCTTAGGGATTCCATAATTAAAGATGATATAAAAGCTTTCTGCTTTTCAGCTGAGCTATAAAATGTACCATTACAACTGTGAGAAAGTTTATTTCGTGATATATTCTTCTTCTAATTTTCTTTTATTTTTCAGTCTGATTTCTAATGCCAAAAGAACAGTGAAAATTTCTAAGAGATGTACTCTGTAATAATTGCTGCTTTTTATTGTTTTGGGAAGAGAAACCAAAACATCAAGCTTCAGGAAATCAAGGACTGTAAGGAACATACAAATAAATTCCTTTAATTCACTAGGATATGAATAGAAGTTACATAAGCAATTGCACTAACAGATGAAATTCTTTTGAATTAGTTGAGAATAAGGTACTATTGTTTGAGAATCTCAGATTAAAATAATTCTGTAATTATTAAAATGATGAAGCGATTATTTCTATTGAGAATAAATGTGACTATAATAAATTTTAAATGTGGATAAAAATTAAAATATTCTGTTTAGTTTCTCATCGTTATTTTATAAAAGAGATAAATATAAAAGCAGAGGAAAGAAAAATTCAAGAGGAATTTAAATTCTTCAATATAAATCAGGTTCAAAACGTTGGAATAAATAAGGACGTTTATCATAATCTGTCAAACTCTTTGTTTTAAAAGAATAAACTGTTTATGTTTCAAAGTCGCAGTGAATATATAGTCTAAAATCTGTTAATACATATACACGATAATTACTAAAAATTGTTTTTCATCTTTTGAATGCATATGTTAAGAAATAGGAACGTAATATTTTCTATATATATTCGTAATATTTCACTGTATGGCATTAAACAGCGTTTAACATATACATTGCAATACAACTGTCATTTGTCAAAAATTAGATTCTCTTCAAAACAGCAAATCACAGAAAAAGAGGATTCTATTACAACTAAAGGTAAAGAATAAAAGATAAAGAATTTATTGTGGTTTCTAGAATGTTTTCTGTTCTGAATTCGTTAAGGTTTCACGTCTTCCTTCTTATTTTATTGAAAGAATTTGAAATATGAGCATGTCAGACTTTGCAATAAAAACCTGAAAAATTGATGATTTGCTTCCTTTGCTACATTCTTTTGCTATCTCAATTCCTCTGCTGTAGAACAAGGTCTAATTACTGATGCAAATACCCTCGTTCTTCAGGGAAGATCTGTCTTTTTGGGCTCCATGCAAAGAGTGGTTCAACACTCTTCTCTTGTGCTCCAAAGAATGTAAATTACTTTCCAAGCTTCAAAGACTATGCGATGCATGTAAATAAGGAGGATCTTAGCGGCAAAAAGCGAAAAGGTTTCTTGGTAATCTTGAAATGAAATTGGAAGCATCTGGAATGATTTTACTAAATCCGTTTTCGCCTTTCATATACTCGCTTGTGTGATTCGATTCTTTGATACACTTTTTATATTTAATAAAGGTTAGTTTCGCATTACATTATCGTAGGTATCGTATATCACATTTTATTGCAATTCTAAGCAGCGATATTTGTACTTTTGATATACAGTTCAAGATGAATTTCAAGTAGCTTATTGATTTAATTTTATTCGGCATTTTAAGAATGTATAAAATAGTTCGTATGGTTTGCACTTCAAAGCGACTGGAAGCTATAGGTTTTATTCATTCAGTTTATTTACATTGTTGGATTATATTAACTAAGCTTGTACTACATTAAACATTTCTCTGAAACTGTATAAATTATTAAAAGGCAATAACAGAAAGTTTCACCTAATTAAAAGAAATATATCTCAAGAGCATGCTTTTTCATTTACTTGTAGCGTATAATGTAAAAGAATTTCTGTCATTCCATTTTAAAATATCGAAATTTTACGACAAATGCTGTGGAAGAGTATTAACCAAGTACCACTTAACCGATATTTGTCATGAAAATTTTTGTTTCTTGTCATTTACTGATGTATGTTATTTATTTGTCATTGAAAAGGCTTAAATAAATATTTGAAGTTAGTTTTATTCAAAGCTTTTGATATTAATTTTATTCCAAGTAAATTAAAAACTGCATTATTGCCGAATATGAAACTTTTTTTTATGAAATCAGTCGGATCGAATTTACCTGAGAAATATATTATTTGAAACTTTTCGCTTAGTTTGGATAAACAAATACCATTTAGTTTGAATAAACTAGATTTTTTGTACATCCCACATATGACACGTGCAGTGCACTTAAACTAGGGCATGTACAACCAGATATAGATGTTCCTATATGCTTCATAAGAGAAGAACATAAAAACTGTTCGATCAAAACCTTGACATCTACCTGAAAAGCACGTCTTTTGTTAAAGTTCTTATTCGTAAAAAGGTTATTAGTAGAAAATTTTGTCAACATAAGAATCCAAAGCTTCAAGCATTAGTTAGACACAAAATTGCTTTCATCTGTGTACATTAACAGTGTGTACTCATGTAAACAAGTTGGATTAACCTTCAGTGCAATAGGTAATAAAATGCGCGGAAGAGTTAATATGTTTTTATAAAATAAGCTTCGAATTAAAAAATGCTTTGAAACATATGTCAATATGATTGTTGAAGCATATTTTATGTAGGCTTAAGGTACTACGATATTCGGTAGGTTAGGAACATCAGATTTAATTTGTGGCAGTTTCGAATGATGATTATAAAATTTATAGTAAATCAGAACACATTTTAACTGACCATCAAGAATCACTTACATATGAAATTCTGACGTTCACAATAATTTGGGAGAAAATGTTTAACTGAAAACAAGAAGAAGAACGTTTTGAAATAACATTTTGTTCTTTTATCCGATAGCTAAACTTAAAATTTTATAGATAAAGATTAGTAGGAAGACAAGAAACAGGAATGTAAAAAAGCAAACTATAAAATTTTTTTTTGTGGTCTAATAGAACTTATGAATCTGTTGATAATTTAAATGAACTAGAAAGAATTTGTTTCAACTCTTTGTGATAACCAAGTTTCTTTTCCACGTTAACCTTATAGATATTATAAGCATTGATAGGAAAATGTTTCCATTATTTATAACTAAGCTAAATAGTTTCTTATTTATTTTCTATTACCTATAACGGCAATAAATGGATATTTAGTGAATTCTGGTTTGATATTAAGAAAAAAACATATATCAAACAATGCAATTACTATTTCATATTTTCAATTTTCCACTGTACTTTGGGAGGATGCTGTACAACTCCTATTGGATCTGATTTTACCAGAGACCTATATATTTTAGCCGAAAAAATTGTGGCGTTTGTGTTGTAACTAGAGCCAACGAATCCATGTCAGATTACTGGTAACTTTCTGAACTTTCTTTACTCTAAAATTTCTTGTATGAAAAATATAAAAAAATTATCTCAAAGCATTTTTAATATGAAAATACGTTTTCTTTAAACTGAAGAGATTGCAACTTTCTTAATATTTAGAAATTGAAAACTTTTTTAATCTTTGTTTTGTAGAGATATTAGGATAGTTAACGCTGAGAGCCGTGAAAAATGAGCAAAGCCCTCGCCAGGACTCGAGCCTCGGACCTCCCGAATACGCGCAGAGTGTGCTGACCATTACACCACGAAGGCATGCTAAGCAGGCGGGAAAATAGTTGCAATAACCGCAGTAAATAACAGAAAAATGAAAATTAGAATCTAATTCATTTCTAACCTCTTAAGTTGCTAGATAAGATTCATGACCATACATATTGCCCGTATATCCACGTTTATCTTTACTTGTCTCATAGTTTCAATTTGGAATGCCGTTGTCGAGAATACACTCCGTTTGTTTATTTTAAGTTAAACGAAAAATAAGAATCTGATCGCACCTAAGCTTTTTGTTGCTATTGGGTAAGGATTTAATCAGAATCATTGCTCAAACAAATGGTTAAGAGGAGTGACCTGCACTTTCGGAAACGACAGCGGCAGCAAGATTTATGCTGCCGATTATACTCTATTCAGTATAATGGCAACGATGACCTAAATCTGCAGGTTTTTATGCGAAAGAAGAAAAAATATTTGAATTTGTTCATTATATTTATTGCCATTTTCTGTGATTTTTGGCTGAAAATCAAAATTTTTATCTGGAAACCTCTTTCGTGTTCGATTTAAAATGAGGTCAGAGCTAATGAAAAAAAGAGTTAGTGAGGTTGTTAGAAATAAATATAAAAGTATTTTGACACGTAAATGATTACCTGATATGGAGCTAGAAGATTAATTAAAAAAAGTATCAGACGTAACATTTGATAAAATACAAGTAGTTTTCAATACTTTGTATTTAGAAATATATATATATATATTTTATTTATGAATTTCAGACAAAGAAGAAGGAAATTTAAAAACAAATTCACAAAGACATGGAAAAATAAAATCAAAACTAGTAAAATCCCCAAATTTGATAATAGAAATCATCACCTAATTGTTTTCCAACGAAAAGTATGAATGCATACTTTATGTATGTTGAGTTGAGTATGTAAGGTTGAGGTATAAAAAGAAAGAAAACTCCTAACTTTATTTTTACTCGTTTTTTATTCCTCATTTTAATTTGGCTATGTCCCCTTCCTCTCTATTATGAATCTAAAAGGTGTCGTCTCAAAATTAATGTACTTCATGTCATTTTAATTGATGCACACTGCGAATATTTTCATCTCATCACAGATCAAAATTTAAACAAAGAACGGACACTATATATTCCACGTTTGCTAAATTCGAACTTCTTTTCTTACTTTTCTGTTGCTTTGATAGTAATGTGTAGTTCGCTTTTGTGTTTCGTCCATTGTCTAAAGATGTGAATTCTGTGCAAAAGTGTGGAGTCCTTATCCACGCAGCTGTGTTCAAATCATCCATGTTATCTATGGAATTTTATATATATATATATATATACACGCACATTGTACATATATACACAGACACACACACATATATATAAATATATATATACACACAGATATATAATGTGTATAAATCAAATGTTTATACACATTATGTATATATATTTGTTTGTAACTCGTGTTGGAGCTTTTAATTCTTAAGAGTTTGGGTTTATGTTTTAAGATCAATACCAAATGATAAGTCAGTATTTGGATAAACAATTCTAAATAACATGAATGTGTAAAGTTTGTGACAACATGATAAACACAATATATACTGTAAAACTAGTGTTCAAATCAATCGTAAATAGTGACCAAGAGCTCCAACAGAATAATTAAATTTAATGCGTTGTGAACATAAACTGTCAGGTCCAGTGTTCTAAATTTAAAGTGAAACAATACAAGAAAGTTAAAATTAAATATGGAAATTTATTAAGATAACTGAATAATTTACAATTAGAGACATTGGTGGCGGTGGAGTGGAAAATATAAAAAGTAAGCTCATACCGATCCAAACAGGGAATTTAACATTGTAGATACAGACATCCGACAAACAAACTTCGGCCAACGTCGCAGAGCTACTTCAATTTGACGTTCCAAACAGTGAAGTTAACATAGAGAAATACATTGTAGATATGGTTTCTTGCTTTCTATAAGGAGAGAAAAAAAAGAAGAAGAAATTAGTTAAGGATAAGTTTGGACATTTTCGTCGCCCTCCATAGTATCCTTCTCTCGTCTATTTCTTCCGACATCGTGGGTTCTCTGATAACGCTGACGCTTTCAGCTCCGTCTCCTTCCGTCCAAAATGGCTGCGTGTCAGTCTTCCGTCAGTCCTCCTCGTCGCCAGCTCCCAAGCCTTTTTACTCAATTCGCCAAGACTGCTCGATTGGCGATTTTAGATGGTAGGAAAACCGCCAACAGCCCGGCAACCCCAGGGAAAAACACGCAGGAAGGTGCAGCCCAAGGTGGAAGGAGCTCCCGCATTTGGCGAATATCGCTGCTAGCCTCGTCGAGGGGTCCCATTCCAGCATAGGAAAAGCCTGCGAGTAAGCAAAACACCCCGTCCCCCTGACCCTGCGGCAGGGTTAGTAGTGTTGGATCTAGCCTCTCTCGCAGGGTGCAACTTTACTCACGTTGACAGATGTTTAACAGACTACCGTCTAGCGGGCGAAGAAATCGAAAACAAGTCAATAAATCTATTTGGAAGGGCAACGGAATACTTTTGAAAGGATAGGTGTTAATTATTGATTTTACAACAAATTAACTTCAATACTGATAAGTACTTAAATAAAAATATAATAATTTCATAGATAATTTTCTTGGGTTTATTCCAACACCAAACACGACCACCATAGTAAGGAAATAAAAATTACTTCAGTTAAAATACAATAATCAAGTATGAAAATTTTTATATATTCTCCACAACACCAAAACGACCACCAAAGTCAGAAAATATGGATCCCAAATTTAGCAGAAAAGGGGGCATAATAAAAATAAAAACTTAATTAAACTTTAAACACCAACTTGTGTAAACAAAACTTTAAAAAGATTGACCTTAAGGATCAACTTATCAAGAGATTAACATTAACAACCAAGGTTAAGAAAAATAATTAACTAAACAGAATTTAAATAGTTAACCAACCAAAAGTAAAGAAGAAAAATTAATTACACAAGCAACTTAAAATCAGCGTTAACCAAAACTGTCAAGAGAACAAATTAAATGACTACAATTACTTTTAAACAAACCAAAGAAACTTAAGTTCAACTACAAAAATTAAAACAAATTAATCTTTAAGTCTGAAGCAAAATAAGTTAAATCATTACCTTTAAAACAATTTAAATCACAACTGAAATAAGTAATACATAACACTCGCTGACTGTTCAATATCATTACCTAACTAAAGTTAAATGGATATTCACTTAACGGGATTTGACTCAAGAGTTGCTTTCCACCTAACGAGTTATCGCCCTAACCACAATTCAATGTGCATGCAAGCACAGTTTTTAACATTCAAAAACTCCCAGTTTGTTAAAATTAAAGTGAGAATTTACGACTAAAAATCGATTACGACCGGACAAAAACATCAAATAATTAGGCGGTGGGTTTGGAATTTATATTTTACATTACAATGGTCAAAGAAGTCCTCTGAAAAAAAAAAGCGTAATTTCTTTTCATTAAATATTAAAAGCTACTTACTTGTCTTGAGCAAAAATGGAAATCATGCGGCCTTCAGCAATTACAATTTTTAAAAATATTTGCTCTATTTATGGTCAAATCGGCGCTCTTCAGTTCATAAATTATAATTTGCAAATAGCCTATACTATCTTTCAGTTTCTCTCCGTTTGCTATTAATTTGCGTAATCTTTTATTTCCGAAAGAATATATGTGACATAAGCAAAGAAAATATAGGGTAATGGCTAAATTAAACTTAACTCTTAGTAGAACTTAAAGTAATTGTGAGAAGCTTATTGTATTAATGAAGAAAGCACAATACTTAGCTGCTTCTGCTTTTTTACATTAAGTGTTTTATACTGAAAAGAACACCAGCTGTTAATAGTAGGAACGGTCTAAGCCACGTTTATCATTAATATGTGGCAGCGTAAGATTACGTAATGGGATGCGAAAAATGAAAAGTCTTGATTTTTCCAAAGATTTCGATATGAAAAGTGCAGAAGCAACGTTGTCAAATAATTATATGACTAAGAATGTACATTTTGTCGCTGAAGAAGCGAATCCACTTACGAAGATCACTAAAAAACGTAATAGAATTTCTGAGATTTTTATAAACAATTTTCGTTTTATAATTTCAATTAATGGTGGTCTTTTCTGTAAAATAACATGATTTCTACGCACTATATGTAAAACTTTATAGATAAATGCAATTTATATAAAACCAAAGAAAAATTAACTGCTTAAAATATAACACAAATCTTGTGCATTGAGTTATGTGAAGTGCAATAATGATGGAGAGAAAAGTTTACCTAAATTTAAAGTTTTAGGAAAGCAGTATTCTAGTTTTCTGAAAGCTGATAGTATAGAGTCAGTAAATCATTCGTAGGTTAAAGTTATGTACTTAAATTAACAGGTTAAATTGTTGGTTCACAAGGCATTAAATTCAGTATTTTAGGAAATTTCTCGCTCAGTACTCTGAACATAACAAATACAGGATGATAATTTAATGCTGATTAACATTTAGCATTCTATCTTTAGAAGTATTTTTTAAGATATTCTGCATAGTCTTCGTTTAGCGCAAAATTAGATATTTGAAGCTAATACTTTCACTCCGCTTACAGAAATTCAGTTGCTTTTTGTATTGCTTAAAATAAGAAAAATTTGTAATTTTTTCGAGAACTGCATAAATTTTGCTAAATTAAATGTTTAGTAGATTATTAATGACAAAAATCAAACATAAAAAAGGAAAGAATATTAATTAATTAATTGAATAAGCACATTTGTTTTACACATTCTAAAAACTACTTGATTCTAAATTCTAAAATTAGTATAATTCTCTTTAAGTATAAACAAATCCATCATCTGTTTCCTTCAGCTAATATATTTTCCATTCCCATATTGAGTATTTTGATAATGCCTGGTTGCTTCTCTATGCACATTTGATTAAAAGAAGCACGCATATTTTCTCATCAATCATTACTTTAGCATACCAACCAGTCAAAGAAAATCTGTTCATTCTTTGGTAATTTATGATTCATCCATTGCATTCAATACAAGTATTAGAAATAATAACTGAAACATTCATTGTTATGATTCAAAACGCAGCAAATGGGTTTTCCTAAAATGATATACGATCAATTGAGCTTTTGAAAACAATTTCCTGTGCCAAAGGAAATGATAAATCATATGAAATTTTTAGACTAGAAATGAATTACACTAATAAGATTATTTAGGATTCCTATTTACGTTCTTCTCGTAAATCTTTATTCAATTTCTTTTCATAAATCAGAAGCTGAAGTGACTGAACTTCGCATGATGGTAACAGTTGTGTCACAAATCACATTACATAGAATCACTTGTCCTGTCAAGTATTCCTTCAGATTTCAACAGTTGGAATTATCTTTTTAATTTTTATTATGACTTATATCTCAAAATGTACCTGCGACAGGTTCATCCCTGTTATTATTTTATTTCTTCTTTGTCAAAATGATTACTTTTACCCTATATTTCAAAACGCTATATTATTTCTTTAATATGTAATATAACCCCATTAGAATGGAATACATATAAGCAAAAATAGTGCTAATGGCAGTGATAAAATTACTTTTTTCTTAACAAATCTTTTATTATCATATAAAATAGTTTTTTTATTTCTCTCCTATTTCGATTTGAAGTAAGAGACAAATCAGAATTTTTATCACAGCTTAGAAATATGCAATGTAACGGTGTAAATGACATAAGTATTTATTGCGTGATATATATGTTAATACTAGATTAAATAATTCTACATATCTAAAACTGAGAAACGTTTGAGAACATAAAAATGAAATCGTACATTTCAAGACTTATCAAAAATATTATCACAGCTTTGAAATAAAAAAAACTTAAAGAGAGGAGAGAGAATTTTCAATCCATATATTTCTAGCGATTTACAACATACAACATACAACACAGATATTCGGAGAAATATTATCTTTCAGAACGTAAATCCAGTTTCAAATTATGAATTTGAAAACGAAAAACAATATTTACGTCTTCATTTCCTGTGCGTGTTGATCATTGAAGTAGGACTTTGCAAAAATTTTACAAGAAATAGTAACACGCCAAGCTGAAAATAAATAATAAGGATTGGATAAAAAGTAGTAGAAATACGTCGATAGTTCTGAAATGGCTTTATTACCACAGACATAAGCATATCTAATCCCTCAATATAATCGCCTGTTATGCTTATCATCTTGTGTCAAATTACTGGACGACGTCAAACACCATCAACTTCTACATTTTTATTATTTACCTGCTCCACAATGGCCACCCTAATGCGCGGACAATCTTCTGTTTATTGTAATTGATATACTGTAATGTTGTAAAGGAAACGTCCCAGTGGTTCTTTCATTTTAGCGAAGAAAGTGGTTGGTGAATCTTTCTAACAACTCTTAGAATAAAAAAAATTAAATGAATTTTACGTTATAGAAAATTCTGAAAAAAGAATTAAAGAAAACCAAATCTTTCATAGCTGCAATCTGAACAAATTCTTAATGAACATTTTGAGTTCGAAATGTTTAAAATTCCAAAACTCTTCAAAAGTTTATCAGTAAAACGATAGATTTTTAGTTTAGTAATTTTAATAGAAAAACGATAGATAGCAATGTTACTGCAAATTAATTTCCAGAAAAATTTTACTCAGGTCGCAATTAAATAATGACAGCATTTGAAAAATAGCACTTAACACTGATTACCCAAACTAAGTAACTCTTGTTGTCGTAAAAAGGCGGCCCGATCATATGGCAAAAGAAAAAGAATGTTTGTGGAATGGTTTCAAAAACGTGTATCATAGTTTTTTGGATTCTTCCAATGCACAAATGAGAAAAAAATCCTTTCTTGGTTTTAGTTAAAGAATAGAAAATCGTCACACGGGAACACATCTTTAAAATGAAAAGGTTGACTACCCACTCTTGTTTTCGTGCTAGAAATCAATGTATGCGCACTGACCTGTATAAATCTCTGTTACTTGGAACCGCAATTTTCGATCTAATAATGTAAAATACAGAATTAAATATCGCCTGCCTCTTTCCCAGAATTGAAAATCATCATTCGTCTAGCGAGATATAGCCCTCCAAATAAAAAATATAAATAAATAGCACTCCAAAATGTGATGCAAGTTTAATCTGTCAGATTTACACGAATTTTTAAAAATTACCATTTCTTTATTTATCTACTGCGCTGAATATAATCTTTAAGCGGCATCCAAAAGCATAATTTCATCATAGTTTTTTGAGAGAAAAATATTAAGGTTATTAATAATTAAAGGATCCTATTTGATTCATGTGTGCATATTTGGAAATTTATCTTCTGTATTTTCAGATGAAATTCTTTATGAAAACGAGTTTCAAGATTAGAGTAAAAAACTGATCGACAGCTGATATTTACACTGGAGATTAAAACGTTAACTGTTACGAATATCTGAAGTTTTAATTATTTTCACGATAGATAACTTTTTTTAGAATTAGTTAAGTACCTCAAGTTTTACACAAATAAATTTTAATAATTCTGTAAATATTTATTTGTTTAGATAAATTGCTTGATGAGTGGCTGTGTGTTTTATTTCCTTAAATATTGATTCTAGACTGTTAATAATGAAAAAGCTTTTTAAATTTTAAAACCTGGATCCTAATTATCCTCAACCTTTGAAATCAGGTTCAGAATTTTACGAAAGTTGGCTTATCTGTCTAAATAAGGAGGATTTTATAAAACAAAATATAACCTTTAATATAATATTGCTAGAATAATTCGTAAAATAGCCAGTAGGCGTAATAGGTTTAGAAAAGTTTTCAAATTTTTGGACGCAATCTGCGCTGAGATATCTGATATTAATGTTCTCATTTATATCACTTTTGATTGCTTTTCTTAACTTAAATTTAATGCTTTTAAGAATAAGTTTAAGAGTGACTACAGGAAATTGTTTCTCTTTTTTTTTGACAAATGGCCATCTCTTGTATGAACATCTGCAATTATATCTCTAACTAATACTTTTTATTTTTGTGAAAATGATTATTTAATGCAGCTTCCAGAATTTTATGGGTTACAGCGTTATGCATTTTACCAAGTTCAATAAAACAATAAATGTTTAGTTTGAGTTTTTAATCTTCCGAATCCATATAAAAAGTTTTCATCTCTTAGTCAATAAAGGCCAAAAGGTTGATAAATGAAATTATGTACATTATGTAAAAAAAGGGCGGGAGTTCTTTATCTCCCGTTCTACAGGGCCAATTGACGAAATTTAAATTGCGTTTTCCGTGTCTCGAAAGCACGACTTAGGATATGTATTACATTTTTATATAGCATTGTACTAATACAGGTATTTTGACAAAAAATTTGACTTTTTCGGAAATGACAGGCCAAGTTTTTTCCATATTACGATTTCACGATTCAAATTATGTCTAAATATTAAATGTTGTAAAATTCGTGTGAAATTTATAGAGAAATTCAATTATTTATCTTAACGCATTTTTTCCAATTTGTGTCAAGAATAATTCACTCGGCGATCTTCTTAATTTATAGCACCTATTTTCCTATCCCTTTTTTCATTGTACACTACTCAAAAAAAGGACAGATCTATGCATCTCGTTCTACTAGGCAGATTCCCGAAATTCAAATTGCGTTCTCCATGTCTCGAAAGCGCGACTTACGATATATATTAGATTTATATAAAGCTTCGTTTTAGCATAGGTATTTTGACTCAAAATCGGACTGAAATAACATGACATAACACACATTTTTCTTCTAAGTATAACATCTCGAGGTTAATAATTAAGAACATTATGTGCTACGAATACAAATATTTTATTGAATTAGCACACGAAAAAAAGAAAAAAGAAATTAAAAAGTGAACATAGCTCGCTTCAAGAATTCAAGTCCTAAATCTAAAGTTCGTTGTGTGTCACATGGTGAATCTGGCACCATGCGACCTAGAACAGATGCTCTGTTTTAAGAATAACTCACGCCCTCTATTATAACACGAATTCTGTTTTTCCATATTTTGATTCTACGACTCAAGTTATGCCTAGTGTCTAGATATTAAAATTCATAATTTTTTGTCAGAAATTTAAGGATAAATTGAAAAAATTATCTTGGCGCAGTTTTTCCCATTTACATCAAGAATAATTCACTCGGCGAACTTCTTAATTTATAGCTACCTATTTTCTTTTTCTCTTTCGCATTGCAGATGAGCGGAAGAAAATCATCTTTCATACATTCAAATAATTTTAACAGAGTGCGTAAACCGCATTTGGCGTTATTATCGCTTATACCAAATATGCCAAATTTCAAAATCCATTAATATGTAAATTAACGTATATCTTAAGAAATTTTGAATAAAAAACTCTGATTTTTTGCCGGTATCCTTTAAAATGCATCTACTTTAAGATAATGATAAAATGTTTACAGGTTATAATGCAATTTTTTTTCTAAAAATTTATAAAAAATATTTAAACAAATACGCATTATTTCAAATTTTAAAAATAAATCATAAAAAAATGTGCGAATTATATTTGGATTAAGCATAAATTTCGAATTCTGGAAGAAGGAATCAAGTAAGTTTAATAAAAAAGAGATATTAATAAATATATATCAAATTCAATTAACGTTGAGGAGCTAAAATTTTGAGAGATAGTTTTTTAAAAACTACTCGTGCGATTTTTTCAAAACTTTTTTTACTCCAAAGAGGCTTTGTCCCTGATGGACTATTGTTTTCGTTTTGCAATTTTGCGTCGAAAACATTAAAAGTCTGAATCACTTTTTAAACTGTTGCCACAAAATATTGCAGCCCTATATTATATTTAAAGAAATTAAATAAAGAAGAATCTGCATAAATGCATGTATATTTCTCCAAATGGAATAAAACAACGGTACCTAGAGCCATCCAATTTTGAATAACGTACGTTTCCACCCGAATATGGGCATGCGGAAGCCTGAATTTGGAATTTGTTTTATTATCTATTTCATATTTTGCAAAACGTTAATGAAATTGTGCTGAACAAATTTAAATAATTTGAAAGCGAGCAATGGCAACACTATACGGGAGGAAAAAAAAACCTTTTTATCTAAAGCGCGCGGAACTGTGTATCGGAAATTCTAAAGATATACTCATTTTAAAATTATTCTGAGATATTGCTGTTGAACTGAATTTTATGGTTTAAGTGCGAAGAAGATGATATTTAATAAATAAAGGTAACACACGAAACGTTAAAAAACGCGCCTTTGGACGTAATTAAAAATCTGAAAGCTGTGCATTACTGGAAACATATGCCAGAGTAGAATTTTGGTTTTCAATTATCTGAAGTTCGGCTGCAAGGCAAGCAACTTCTTCGCTGGAATAAGAACAAGTTGTTTAAAAATTTTTATTTATTCTTAGTTTCTACTACAATTTCAGTCATATGTAATATACTTTTAGTCGCGGCTAAAATTTATTTGAATTTTAATCTGATTTATTTTTGTTTTGGGAGTTAGATAATTTAGTCTCGCCAAAAGCTTAAGAAAGTTCTACATATTAGCCAATAAGCTGAGTGTTTGCTTTAAATTCGTTTTCATATTGTAAGGTTCCATTGTTATCGCACTGTGATTTTATTCTTACCGCAAGGTTTCACGTTGAAGGGAGGATAAAATCACTAGTTTAATTCTTCTGTTGGAATAATGTTATTCATTTGTGATAATGATAAATGACATATAATGATTATATAAATTCCTATTTATACCGGCACAGTATGTTTCCTTATAATGCATTTCTTTTATCTCCTGAGTTTTCTGCGCTTAACAGTTATTGAACCAAACCGCAGCTAAGTGAAAACGTTAAGCATGTGATAGTTGTGTAAATGTCACATTATCCTTATATTTTTAACTTTTTTCATCAAATTAATATCATTTGTTTTTCTGAAGTCATTATTTTTGTTCTTGTTAACGATATTTGAAAAGGAATTTGCTGCGTATTAATTTCCTAAGTACTATTTTACTATCTTAAATTACGAATTTCTTTTATCCATCAGTAAAAAGGATCATTTAATCTACTCAAGTATGCTCGTTAGTCACTTTTTTAGCTATCAAGATTAAGAATACTTCCCATTTTTTTCCGCAGAGAATTTTTTAATTTCATCTAGCTAAATAACAGTTTCGTTTACCTTTTTCTCTGTATTGCTACGTAACCATTATTAACTTTAAATTCAAACGCATTATTTGATAAGAAACCACGAAGTAACAGTCCTTGTTTTAGGGGAAAAGGAACCTAGTATATGGGTGGGCTGCACGAGTGATTTTCGTGGTTTTCCCTATGCGTAACGCAGATACAAGTGAGTTTGCCCTAAATTTCGTCCCCGAAGGCATCCTTCTCCATAAGCATATATATCCAAGTATTGCTACACTCACAAAACTTTATCAATAGAAAATTCCAGAATGACAGCAATTTTGATAATAACTTGCCGAATATTATGGAAAACTTGTTAGATTTTAAATGTCAACATCTCAGGCTCTGCTTTTGATTTATAATTTTATCGCAGGTGTTTGCGCAAATTTTCTTATTTAACAATATATATTAACAAACTAACAGCACATGCAAAAATACAATGAGAATTTATAAATTAAAAATGCAACAAACTATAACGTAAACGCACTCAAAATTGCAGCAAAATTTTAACTAAAACGAATAAGAAATAATAATCATATTTTTATAAAATAAAAT
>KK113939.1:216157-262066 GCA_000611955.2 Stegodyphus mimosarum
ATCAAGTTGGTGTTTTATGGCTATAATCTACGTAGTTATAATGCGCCAAGCATATAGTAAGTGTAGATAAAGCATTAAAATGTATCTGAAATAACAATAAAAAATTCTAATTAGAATTCTAAAATTGCAATCTAGTAGGAATAGTCTAGTATTCTCTTCTAATTTACAATAAAGTGAGAAAGAACAATACAGAGAGAAAACTCAAATAACCTAGTATTATATACATAGTACTGAAAAACAATTTATTCTAGTTTAGAACTTCAACAACGTTTAAATACACACTCTGACTTAAATGGTATTACTATATAAGGTATTTTCTCGTTCTTTTCTGTATGTCTTTGTGGTGTAACGGTACTACGTTCGGCGCGTATTTGAGAGGTCCAGGTTCGAGTCCCGACGAGGGCATTGCTCATTATTCGTGTTGCTTGCTTCAAAATAACCTAATGCTTTTACAGTGGCAGAAGAACTCAAAGTTGGTGGATGATGATTCGTCATCACCAAGATTTGACGATTGAGTCTGTTAATCCCCAGTCATCCTTTAACTTTTTGCAGACTATAAAGGATCAGACGGCCTTTCATTCAAACAACCACAACCGCCCGATACGGCCGAAATTCCGATGTTATTTTCTTCCTTGACTTAAGATATGCAGTAGCAGGTGCAGTTTCCCCAAATGCATTGTATCAGTTTATTGTACACAGCTTGTCCTAAAAGGATTTATTTGTGGTTTCTTAACTTTATTTCTTAGAAGTGGAAAAGATGTCATTTGGAATCACCACTCTTCTGAGTGCGTTAATGGATGGGGAGGGAAGGAAATTGCTGTGACTGTGGAAAACTATTTCGGGCGGTTCGGTATTTTAACGCGCAGGTTAACGAAAGCTCGGTTTTCAAAGTATTAAAAGGAGGAGTATATGAGGTAATTTTCTCTCTCTTTTCTGCGTTCCTTCATGATGTAACGGTGGTACACTCGGTGAGTATTCGAGAGAGGCAGGTTCGAGTCCCGGAGAGGGCATTGCTCATTTTTCACCTCTCCTGCATCAAAATAACCTAATGTCTTTATCTGTAACAATTTTTTAAATTTTTACAATTTAAAGTAAAAGCCTATCTTTTAAAAGTGAAAGATACTAAAAGCAGATTAGATTCCAATTAATTAACGTAGAAATCGGTTGAAAGAGACGAAATGCTTCAACCTAAAAAAGTAAAAATTTGGACAGTCAATTGAAATGGTAATCCCAGGTCAACCCAATTATTCTGGCATTTCAATTATTCAGAGATAACCCAATTACCACTATTTTTATTTTATGGATATTATTTCAATGGCGGTATACATTTCAAATTAGGGACAAAAGAGAACATACGTTGGCGTAAATTTTTAATAAAAGTCCATTAATTTTAAAAGCGATCGGACAAGTTTCCTCATCCTCAAGAGTCGAAAATATTTTTTTCCTCAAAGGGGAAATATTTTTCCCTGAAGAAGAGACATCTATGTCTGATTGCCTTTAAAATCGATAACGTTTTATTAAAAATTTGCGCTTAATTCTGAATTTTACATCGAGCTGTTTTTCTTACAATTTAAAATATTTTACAGTTAAAAACGTAAATATTATTTAGATTAAAATAATACGCCAAACAAATAATGCTGATTTTTGTTGTTTGACTTCTAAATTGACGTAGGTATTGTTAGTTCCATAAAATATAATAAAGACACGGTTTTATGAATAAAATGAAGCAATAAATTATTAACTCGCAATTCTTTAATTCAAATCAATATTTCTTACTTATGTAAGATCCAAGCATTAAGTTTTTTCCCTTCTATTAAAATGATATAAAAAATATTTTATACTTCAGTTTACGATAAACATTGTAAGGCGACATTTTCTTTCAAGCATGTACGAGTTTGCTATGTCGTCATCTCATCTACTTGGATTCAATCTGGCCAAGCATTTGAAGTACAAATTAAAATAAAAAAATCTGATCTGTACACCACATGACTTCCTTGCACGGAATACTAAATTATACGCAATTTTCCTGCATTTCATTTAAAAATATTGAATTAACAGTTAAAGAATTTTGAATTAAATCTACTTCGTCGATAGCTCATAAACTACAATAGAATAAATGCGCTCTTTAACGTTCACTATATTTGTTTACCATAGCGACACTTCGGCGCTAGGTTCACTTAACAGCGTTACATCGCATTCATTTTATAACTCAGAGTGAGGAAAAATTATAGCATCTCAAGAATTACCACAAGTTTAATTCAAATACTATAATAAGTCTAAAACAATTTATAAAAGAAATTAAACAAATAAAAAAGAAACAGTTTTTCACAGAGGATTCAGCGCCGCTTGCCTAATGGGCACGCGCTGCTAATTAATTAGTTCTTACTTCGCAGTAAGGCAAAAATACTTAAAAATTCAAAATATTTTCATTAAAAATTGAAGGATATAGAAAAACATAAAACACCAAGTACAGTTAAAACAATTAAAAAAAATTGCAATTTGCAAAAACCAGCTAATAACTTAAATGAAATTCCAGAATGAATCAAGCATAATTTAATTCGCAATAATAAAAGAAGACGTTACTTTCCGAAGCTTAGTTTCTCTAGACTGGCAACAAATCCACTATTCTGCTAAGCTTCAAATGTAAACAAATATGGCCGCCATCATAACCAAGAATTAGGCTTAGCCGCACTTAAAAAACTCTTAAGTTGTTGATAATTCCACAATTATTGCCTGCAAGTTAACTAAGGGCATAAAAATATTAACCGAAAGATAAGAACAACATAATTCAATCATTTTTAAGGCAAAAAATGCACAATTTACAAATTTATAAGGATAAAGTAATTGAGCTTACTGAACAGAGTTACAGTGTGAATATATATTTATACATATATTTATATATTTTTAATGCGGCCGATTGAAACCAAAATTCGAAGTGCACCTCTACATGTTATAGCAGCCCTATACACAAAATTTCAACGTTCTGAAGCTACTCGTTTTTGAGTTCTACGAGAAACATACATACATACGTACGTACGCACAGACGCCACGAAAAAATCTCTTTAGAATGCAATTTAAATCAGCTTCATAATTATTTTTTTTGGGGGGGGATAGAGTCCTTTGTTCTGTCTTTATGTACGGATGTCATTATAAACATCGCTAAATTGCGTTCGATAGCGATCAAAATAGATATTTTCGTTGAAATATGGTATCCGAAAAATTTTTACGATTACAGTACTTCCTTTTTACTTCGCACACGGAAGTAGAAATGGATTAATTTAATAATTAGAAGACTTTGTTTAACCCGTAATTGTCTTTCCATTAATATTTTGCTGTGTCTGCATGAACTCTTACCTATCTATGTATTTTTCAAATTTGTCTTAATTAGTTTTGTCTAAAGCTAAGCATGTTGCAACATTCTTTCATTTGAAATAATAAATGAATATCTTTTACCTTTTCTGTGAAGAAACGATTACAATTTCGATTATCTGGAGCTTGGATTATTGATGTTCCTGTTGTATGAAGTTCGAAAGCTAATAAAATGTAGTTTGTTTTTCACAAATTTTTCCTTTCTTTTTAAACTTTTCTACAGAATTATAGAATCCTAGCTCATTAAATCCTATTTTAAGAAATTAATTACTTTTTTGCAATTAAATATTTATGCTCTATATGTCTTTCATGTTTCGTTTTGAAAGCTAAGTTCTTCAGATATTCAGCTGAATAATTTCTCTTTCTTCACCCTTCTAATTTATGTATTCATTGCTTTCGACTTGAGTAATTACATATAACAAGCTTTCCTTCATTTTCATTCATGTTTTTCTTCTGCTCTCCTAAAATAATTTCAGGTCTAGCGATTAAAACAAGTAATTGCATCTCGGTAATACGTTTTGTCTCATAAAGCTTCCTGTAAGCCAAATGAAAGACAAAGCGAGTAAAATTGTTTATTTCTCTTTTGTGTGCCCGTAAGCTTTGGCCTTTCTTGATTTATTACATTTCTGATCATCAAAGACAGGTCATGGCTTCCTTTAGCAGAATAGCAATTTTGAAACCAGCAATAAAGATGCAATCTTTCCCATTAAGCTAAAATTAATGACAGCGGTTTATAGAGATATATATTTAAAAACAAGAGGTACAAAGTGCTCAAACAAAAGCCGTCTGCAGTTACGCGTCTCCTTTCTCATTTTCACATAGCTTACAGTACTAGATCAAAAATAAATAAATTTGAAAAAAATACTAATATGGCAGTTTGGCGGAGTTTCTTATTGTTTTTATAATGCAGGAATATGTGTTTTAATACAAATAATTGTAGTTTTTTATTTATCGGAGACTAGGAAACCTAAGACTAATATTTACCAAACACAGTAACCGAGATCTGAACCTAGCATGAGAGGCGCATGTTAATGTTGCATTTAATGAAATTGTTAACATTGAAATGTTTTTAACATAACTACAATACAGCGACATTTTACACTTATCTGACAGTAACATCAACACAAGCCCAGGAACTTCATTGTGCCATGGGAAGCAAGTTTGCCCCTGTTGTTGGCAAGAGCCTTAAGCACCAAACATGGGACAGTACCGACTTCGCTCAGTTCCGTCCCCTATTTTCATGGAGAGCATCCCGGGGGTACAAATTCGCGAGTCTATTACGTCTCTTCCCCTACTTAGAGGCCTTTCTGTTCGCTGCATATTTACAGGGCCCCCATGTCGCAAAAGCATTCTACATTTGCAAACACTCACGCCTTCTCCGTAATTCGAACCCAGTGCAATATCTGCGTTGTTGAAAGCGTGATTGCAATTTAATTGGGAAGTGGAAATCGATCAGCTCAATGTAGAAATCTTTATTGAGGCACTGGTTTTGAAAGAAGCAATGGTCATATGTTATTAAGAAGACTGATTTCAGAAACTTTTGATGAATAATCTATTGCTCATGCTGTCTAGATCGCGAAAATATAACAAATCCTGTGACCAATACGGACCAGAAGTTGCTTTTATTGGTACTAAAATTAACGTTAAAGTATAATAGGTTATAACAAATACGCGTATCACGTATGATCTATTTAAATATGAATTTGTAGGGATTTACATTTATTTCAACTAATGCGTGAAATTTAATTTTATGCTTACTTTCCTATAAGCCTTCACTTCCCCTAGAATATTTAAATTTGGTAGCGCGCGTGAATTGATGCAAATTCTATCTTGAAGAGAAAATGTTTAAATACCGAGTTAGAAGTTACAGAGAAGAGTTAGGAAGAAGAAGAAGAAAAGAAGTTACAGAGTTTGGACGAGAGCTGTTATTTTTAGTGTGAGCTTCTGTTTTGCATTTATTGCTGGTTAACGTGGCGTAACAGCTATTACTTTGCTGTCACTAGATATTCCACGCTGTTTTAGAAAACAGGATTATCTGAGCCCTGCAGCGTAATTCTACTACTTGATAATATATTTAAATTTTTCGTTTAGTTCTTGTTACTTGAGTTACCGAGTGAGGCGTAGTGTGTTAGCATCAGGTCGAGCATTGTGAATTCTAAAGAGTCAATATAGGATTCTTTTTACCCTTCTCCTGTGTGGTTTCTACACGTTTTTCAGCTGTTACATTAGAAGGTAGACCAGACAAATTTATATTAAGATATGATAAACTTATTGATTATGCTGATCTATTTTAAAAAAAGTGTAAATATTATTTTCAATCAGAATTTTAGTCTTGTACCTTCGAATGAAGCTGCAAAATTAATATTGACTAAAATATGAAATTGTTTTGAAACTTTTGATGTACATATTAAATTAAAATAATTATTCTTCGGATTTATATTTCAAACCACATCTTTAAGAAAACAAACTAAAATAAAATAGAAGAATTTCAAAAAGAATTTCCCGTTTGTTTTATTTCTCTACTGAAAACCATTTAATAACCAAAGCGTAAATAGAATTTTAGAATCGAATTGATATTTCGTTCAATGCGTAAATGCTTATACCTGTTAATAAAATGTAGCGGTTTGTGCATTTATTCACGAGTAATTATGCATACTTCAACTGAAATGCAAAACCTTAATCTAACATGTTTCACGAGAAACAGGTTCTTCTATTACTATTTTTTATTTTATATTTAATATGTTGTAACTTGGAAATCCATATTTTAAACTCTGCATTATTTTCCTCAGTTCTAGCAAGAAGCTTAAAATCAGTACTTTATCTACATTCTAAAAGTGAATTTAATAAAACCACAAACGTGTATGCTTCTATATCTATGTATTTACTTTTAAAACTGCAAATGTTTAGGAAAAACTTATATATAGGTATAAAAAATATGTGAATAACGTTTCTATCATTAATTTGCAATAGTCTTTTAAATCTATATTCTAGTCTGGTTATTTCTCCTTTAAATCATAAAAACAGCTTATGCTTTTAATAAATCTCTAAATTGTTTCAATTCCAGACTTAATCTATGTCATATGATTCTTACACAGCGCAGATGACCCAGATAATTTTGCAAACTGAAATCGAAACAAGAAAGGGAAAATTTATGAAGTAAAACTCGTATCACTTTGTACACAAATTTCACCTTATGCACTTTGCATTCGCTTTCTGGCTTGTCTCTGCTTCAAATGTCTGGTTTTAACGTAGGCGTTTCGTCATCGCAAATATCGCCCGCGCAAACAGTTTGCGTTGGTGTGTTTAATCATATTTTGTCAAACGATTTTAGCATTTGAAAGAAAGAGCCTTTCTTTAGAGCACTGTATTGTGAAATTTGTAAAAAATGTATAGTTATCAAAGTACAGGCTGACTGAAACGGAACTATCATGCTACCAAATTAGAACCATCATTTACTTCCAGTTTTGTTGCAAAATGTCAGTTACAGAATGTCACCAAATCATGTGTACAGATTTTGGTACTAATGTTGAAATGATACTGTGATGGTTTGGTTCTAAAAGTTCAAAAACAAAGACATGTCCTTCAAGAAGCGGAGCGTTCTGATGTTGATAAGGGCTGCCTGAGAGATCTAATGGAAGAAGATCAGTATGCAACCACTTGAGAGCTTTTTAAGGAGTTAGTGCATGTCCAGTAGTCGTGCCATGCATCGCAGAAACGTAACGTACACGTTCAGTCGCTGGAAGCCGCATGACCTGACTCAAACAGACACGGACAGGCATTTCCGGAGATCCACTAATTTGCTCTCATATCAACGCAAGGACAAAATTAAGGAGCGGGCTGTCACTTCTGATGAAAAGTGTATTTACGTCAACAACACAGTCCGAAAAGGGGGTTGGTCTGCCCTCGGTTCCGTGGTATTATCCACTAAGAGTATCTGGAAGAAGGTAAAGCCCTCGACAGTAAGGTGTACAGCGAGATGTTAGTCTGTGTTGACGCTGCTCTCAAGAAAAACGTCGACTGAGTTCTGGCGGAAAAAGATAATGCTACATCAAGATAATGCATGACCACTCTTGTCTGCATTCACGGGCTGAATGGGATCGGATAGGATAAGGACTCGAATGGGATCTTTTGCCACACCCACCATATAGCTCTGACATCGCTCTTTCGGACGTTTACCTCTTTCCACACCTTCAGTTACATCTTGTTGGTGCTATCTTTCATTCTGCACAGAACATCAGAAATGAGGTTGATTTGTTTTTGGACTTGCGGTTATCAAGTTTCTGGGCCTAAGGCCTTTGAAAAACTATCGAACCGTTGGCAGAAAATCATAGATTTGGGTGGTGATTACTACCCGCACTCTAGGTTCTTTCATGTTTCTTTTAACTTCATTAGGAACGTTTTTAGGAGGAAAAAGTTCGTTATAACCAGATATTTTAAGAGTTTTATGACACCGATGTGGTTCTTGAAGAACATGCGCGCTTATTGCCACATTTTACTTCTATCTTGGCTGTGGAATGTTTGACAAAGAAAATGAAAGGAATCTTAATCCACCATGACTTCAAGCTTCTTCTATAGGCATTATTTTGGTCACCAGTATTCCAAATTATTATCTTATAATTGCATTTGATTTACGAATGATTCCTTCAGTTATTTAGTTTTATGATGCTTGAGATTTGTTTTGACCACACCTGAGAAAGTTCTCAGCAGAAAGCCTTCATTTGGGCCACCTTATATAAATAATAAAATGCTATATAGTTTAATTTTTGGAACTAAAGTTCATAGAATGTCTGAAACTGCTGTCATTTTATTGTTTTATCCAAATTCTGAAGGCGCTAATACAATTTTTGGGTAAAATAATTTATTCGTCAATCGCCAAAAGGATATGCTTTTATGATTGCATATTTATTACCTCACAGTTTTTTTATTTCAGATTAAGCTGAATAATTTGCTTTGCCAAAGTAGTTCGAATGGAATGTTATTAGAAGTAAGAAGTCTAATAAGGTAAGGTTGTTGTTCGCTTTTGTCTGTGAGTGCTTAACTTAATTTAACATGAAACTCCGAGATAAATTACTTTAACACAATTCATTTATTATAATCTTATTTCCTTTTCGAAAAGAAAATACGCAATCGATGACAGAATAGTAATAGACTATATTAGATTACTGCTATTCGAGTCTGAAGGTACAGAAACCCTTCAATTAGGGTATTAATACCAATATCTAAGATAGATAATAATGAAGCATATGCATCAATACTGCCTTATAATTCTATGATCTGCTATATCGTATTCCAATAAACCAATATTGCTGTGATTGAAAATATTGATAAGGTGTCTTAGTCTCGTATTAATTGTGATTTTTGTCTGTCAGGACTGTTTCTAGTCTTATCAAGTATTTTTATAATTTAAGAGTCAATAGCATTTATTCTTAACTTTTATCGGCTTCCTGACCGTTTCTGGTTTGACCAAATAGTCTAATTATGTTAAAATATGTTTCGATATTATATACATACATATTTACTAATTTATTAATGTAATTTGGGAATTCGTAAAGATTTAAGTAAATATAAATCTATATACATGCGAGAAGAAACCAAAAGGACATATTTTGCATGGATGTGTAAGCACTGCATAGATTTCGTTGTATTTAAAGCAACTCGTTCGTTATGCTGTGACCACATGAATATGAACTTCGTTAATTCGGATTTGGGTTGCGAAGCAAATATCTTACAAAAAGAGATGATAAATTTGCACGGCTGCTACATTTTAAGAGCTTAGTTAATGAAATTCTAGGATAGGGATTTCTATCGTATTTAAGCAAAAATTTGGTATGGAATTTCTAAACTAGTAAACTGTCAGGTTACAATAAGATAGTTTAAATAAAATAACTGAAATAATGCTGGAATTTCAGAAAGCAACTTTTCATGAAAACGGCTGGTTAAAAGAGATATGTTTTACGGATGCAAAATATCTTCATGTTTGTCTCTTAATTTCTTTTGTATTCTATGTGTGTACATTTATTTACAGAATTTTACTACACCAGCTGATGTTCTAGTAAAAGAAACGCAGTATCTGGCAACAAATCCTCTGTTATAACAGAAGAAATGTCTATACTTCTATGAATACTTCTGAAGGAAGTTAACCATTTCAGTATTAAAGATTTCATTATAACTACTAATATATACTGTTTCATTGAAAAGTCCAAGTCAATCTCTTAAATGTTTTTCTCGCAACATACCAAATATTCTCAAGCTTATTAGTATCGAAACATGAAACAAATTTAAAAATTTCTCTTGTAGAGACATTAGAATTTTTCATGCCGGAGACGGGAATAATAAGCAATGCCCTGGGCGGGACTCGAACCTGCACCTCTCGAATACGCGCGGAGTGTGCTACCGTTACGCCACGAAGGCATGCAGAAAGGAGGAATACCTTATATTCTACCCTTTTTAATTGAACTTATTTATTACCTCTCGAATTTGCAATGAATTACTTCCTTTTCATATTAATTATATATTTTTGTTCAGGGGACTTACATCATAGATCAACTAACAGCATTTTATCTCCAACTTGTTATATACCAGTTATCCACAGGCTGCATTGTATATTAGAATTATCACATATGTTGTTACAAAGTTCTCTACTTGGAATTCAGAAGACGAGCTTAAACATTAATTTTAGAAAAAAGACTTTGATATACTATCAACAGTAGGTTAATCTAATCTGCGTGTGAAAATATTTTCAAATTATCTACCTGATTAACAATTTCAAATCTTAAAAAAAGCTTGTTATGTAATACAATTTCACAGGAAAATCAAAGAATAGAAAATTACCTCTATCAAAAATAATGATAATAATTACGGTGATGGAGAAACTTTCGAGTGGAGAAACTTTCTAATCACTTTTTCTTTCTTTAAGACTAGAGGTTTTAAAAAAGTTAACCAGACAAATATAATTACTGGATATATAGTATATATATAGTATATATATATATGCATTGATATCGTTTTAAATCATACATATATGAGGTTTCGAATTCCAATTAACGGACTGGTTCCATGGACGGTTTTGTGATTTCTCGCGTGTTTAATGAAAATATCTGACAGTTTCCCTTAATAAATATGTCGCCAAATCACTCCATCTTAGGCAGGTAGATTTCATGTGATATGAGATGATCAACTATACGAGCAAATCTACTCTCAATGCAAATACTTTGAACCTTGATTAGTATGATTAAGTAACAATTCTCTAAGAGTTTAAAAACGCTATCTAGGAAGAGAAAAATATTTTGCTTTAAAGAAAGATAATAGATAAAATCAAGTATATTTTCTTGGTATAAATTGGAACCGTAATGTAAGTATAATATAGTGTATATGGAACCATAATATGGTGATTTTATATATCTTTATTTATCTTAAACATTCCATTTCATCAGTTCGAAAAAAGAAAGTCAAACTCTAGTTATATAACGATTTATTAAGAAATGATATTAAATTCAAGTTATTATGTAACACTTCTTAAAATTCTATAGCACAGTAAAACATGTATTTTTTGTATAATTTTATAGATTTTGATGAACTTGAAACATTCAGTCATATTATACATACCGAAATTTTAAAGAATCTAGATTTTATGCTTTCATATGCTTTTGTGACTTTCATATCCTTTTTATGCTTTTAGACTGCAATCTAAAAATTCATGTATTCGGCAATATAAATAATGCAGTACATTTTTTGTCTTGGGTAAAGTTTGCTCTCTCAACATCAATTCTAACAATCCGAGTAAGATAATTCGAATCAAAGGCGAATGAAGTATGTACTCGATATATTGAATAGTGAAGTCATACCTAATCCTAGAAAGAACTAATTAGCTAAAAAAATTTCATAGATTTCTCACAAGTGTAAAGACCAAGGTGTTCAGTTTAGCTTACAGAATTCTGTACGGAAATATTTTTCTAATGATATAACGTTCATACACAGTATCAAGTGCTTAAGGAGTGCATCATTTTCGAAAGTTTCCAAACCGTTATTTATCTCCCTTAGCAATCATTTCGGCGTATATTTAATATTCATTTAAAATTGTGTCTCAGTTGCAAAAAATTAAATTTATGAATAAATATATAGGGTGTTAAGCACGTCAGATGCCCCAACTTTATGAATGAATTAATTCAATACGTAGAAATTCATTAAATTTCTTTCTGAAATAGATAGCTCAGAATACGTACTTGACAATGAAATCAATAAATTGAATGAGACTGGTGGCTTACGTCGTTCCATTCCTCTTTGTATCCAACAGCATGCTGAAGACCATGTAAAACCGTAACCTACTGAACGACTTTAAAAACACTGCAACGATAAGTAGCCTTTCATATTCAACATATAAATGCATATAATATGTTTTAATGAAAAAGTGGATATAACAAGACTACTGCTTAACTTAAAATCTGTTAACTTCATGAACACCCTGTATCAGAATTGAGGACCATAAACATGTTGATTTATCTTTGCCTTAGCCAATACATTTCTTTACCTGCAAGTTTCTGTAAATACATAGATTTTCTTATAAATGCATTATGCCCCACATCCGAATTTATTGGCGTGAATTCTCTTTATAAGCCTGCACAATACAGCACAAAGGATACAATGAACGTATGTAAAGACATGTAACTTTCTTAAATCCCCAAAAGGAATTATTAGTGATTGAAAAAACAAAATAAAATTAAATCCCCAGTTTTTCAGTCATAAAGTAAACATGGAAAAGAATAGCAAGTGAACGCAAACCTGAAATAGCTACAACATCAAAATAAGGTAAAAGTGTGGAACTACCAGCAAAATGAAGAGATAATCATAAGAACTCTTTCTCAACCAAACGAGGTAGGATGCAATATGAAATTAGGGATATTTTTAGATTCAGACTGATTTTTAAGTATTCATAAAACTTCCGAAAGAAATTAATTCTGCAAAAAAATATGTCTATTAGATTAAGAGTGCGTTGCAGCTAAGAACACTCGTATTTCTTACTTATTGCATCGATGTTGAGTATTTCTTTCGTTATATGTTACCATATATTTTGATAACTATCTAAGACATAAAAAGATCTACGAAAAGTTTAAATATTTCAACTTCTGTATTTCCAAGGAAAAGTGACTGACAGCAGAGTAAATTGGGCCTTAAACTAAGAAAAATATTTCTCTTTTTTTAATGATTGTTTGCACAAAGTTTACTAGTACGCATGCAACAAAAATCTTAAATAAATTGAAGCAGCAACTCTGTAGTATTTCCATCACGTTTCTTCGAAAAAGAAACCTTCCCAAAACGTTTGCAATCATTATTCAAAGCGGTACACTATTTCTGTTGCTTAAGAAAAGGGTAAAATTTAAACTCAGAACTCCACTTTTGTAAATACCATATATTCGGAGCAGTCGCCTTTCTGTTTGCTCATTCAAACACTGAATCTCAAATATCAGCATTTATTATTCTACAAACCTCTCCCAGTAGTTTGAACTTACTGATTTTACTGTTTCGGTATGTACTTTTTTCTTCTTTGCAGCGGAATTTCCTTTAAAAATATTCAGTCTCTCAAAGTATATTTTCACAATAGCATTATTGAAAAGATAAACAACAAAACAGCTGAGGATAAAAATATTTTTCTAAACAAGTGTAGCAACGCGTTTTTAAGAGAGCAATAGTATTCAGAATTACGTTTTGTTTGAAAAGGAAATCCTGAAACAACATGCTTAAATGCGTTTACAGAAGAGTACACATAAATAATACTTAAATGCGGAATATAAAATAAACAGAATCAAAATAACACAATTCAAACTGATTCAATAAATATAATAATATTAGCGATAGTTTACGAGTTGCGAATTTGAGATTTCTTTGGAAGTAATATCTGTATGATTTTTATAGCATTAAAACAAAAGATTCAGTACTCAAAGAATATATCTGAGCGTCATATAAAAACAGTTTAAGAGAGAGTGGGATATGAAACACATATCATGACACTAGTAAAATATTCAGCTTATTGGAAAAAAATTACATTCATTAATGTATGTAATATACCAAAGGCGACTATAAATGAAGAGGCAAAATTTAAAATTACGTTACCCGCATTTTCATTGAACCAAATGTATCATCTAAAACTATTCCCTAAGAAGTATATATAAATAAGGTTCAGGATTTCGTAACCATACGCATTAGACATGAATCCTTCCATATCTATCGGTTATCCCTCATTTTACTAATAAAAGTCTACTCACAGCCATTTATCTTTTGTCGTACTTTAGAATTCACGATCGACTGCATATTATAGATTGTTGTGGGAGGCAATAATCAAAGGAGAAAAAGCAAAGTCACAACACAACAAGCGCAAATCAGTGAACTCAGGTTTAATGAGAAAATTAAATAAACCCTTAAGTAAATGGATGCAAGAAGATATAAATGAGATCAAAACTTATCGTTGACGACACTTTATTTTTGGAATTATTAATAGGTTATCATTGCACATCTATCTATTGTTTAGATTGTTTGGCCACGTATCTACGCTTGGTTTTACTTTTCTTGGATACTATTTGTAACTTCAGTCATAAGTTCAAAAAGTCACAAAGCTTCAGAGATGTATATCATATATCTACTGATTGTTACACTCTTGTTCCTGCACATTGTACGGCATCGTGGATCATAACATTTGATGAAAAATCAAAACACAATTTATTCGCTAGCAAGCACTATTACACAGAACAGTTTCAAAGACACGTTTACACTCGTCGAAAAACATGCTGAATAATCAGAACGCAGCATTCAGGCTATAACGATGAAGACAGCTTCACGGCAAAGAACTAAAAGTACAGCTCTCAACTCGGTCGATCGCTCTCAAGCTAATTTCTAAACTCAAGACACTATTCTCTTCCAGAACAGGCAAGCTATGTATAACTGTAACCTTATAACCTTCGAAAATATAAGAATATGTTCCAGAATGCTTTCGACTATGGCATATCTCCAATTTTGCGGCAGAAATCGCCAAATGGGCGATTTCTTGCGGTGTTAGGTTGTACGTCCAATGAACACTTAACCTGGTTTTAGATTTCGGCAAACAGACTTTCCACACAAGTGATTTCATGGTTTTTTCCAATGAAATGTAAAAACCGATCCATTTTTCACTTACGCAGTCCTCCACGAAATACGCTCTCCCTTCACAGATAACTTTCCTGTGTTTTTCCTTGATTGAAATCAACTAACCACGCTTTTGCACTTTCAGCATCTCTTAAATCATCATCTTCAAGCATCTCTTAAAACAAATTTGATTAATTTATTCATTCTTGCTTTCCATCTTTAAATATGTTGGATATAACGGTTTCTTCTAAAAATGCACTTTAAAAACGTTGTATAAGAAAATTATCAAAAATAAAATAAATCGGTGTTGTGTCGTAATATTTCATAAATACAATCATCTGTTAAAATAAGGCGAATGATGCAAGTTTAAGAACAATATTACGCATATAAAATATAGGATTTCTGATAATTGATAAAATACTTTTTTAACAGAATTTATTATTTATTAAATTATTCAATACGAATACCATTTAGATTCAGGTTAAATTCATTGTAGTTTCAGAGGCGACGCCATGCAATTTGTTTTAATTGTTCTGCTTCTGTAAAACCAAACAAAGTTTGAATTGCATCAGTTTTTAAGTGTGGCCTTCATACGTAGTACCTATAAGAAAGAAAATTATGATTAAAACTTTCATTTTATGTATTTTATGAGTCAAATGAACTGACTTATATTTTGAAAGAAGAAAGCAGTCTTTCAGAATTTTTTTTCTAAAGCATCCTTTTTCATAACTGTGGAAGAGAAGTGTTTCTCGTTTTTTATCTCAGAGGTACTGTAATGGTTTTCGGCCGATTTGAAATACTAAGACTTTTCCATCTTTTGAAAAATGGAACATGGAAAATGTGAAGAACAGCAAAAAAGTACATTTCGTTGTTTGTTGCCATCACAAACCCATGTATTTTTGCAATCTAACCTTATGCATAAAATTTATTTTTATCATACTCAGCATCTTCATTTTCAAATATACTGAATATATATCGACCTAAGAAGGACACAAAATGTTCTAGAGACTTTGCATTCTAGATATAGTAATAACGTGTCTATGATCCATCCCCCTCAATGAAGATTTTTCCAATATTTCCTTTGGCGAAATATGCCAGTACCCTTTCTAAGATAAAAATTCCTTTTATTTGATTTCATCTCGAGAGACTTCATAACTTCACATTGTATTTGCATTTAGTTCTGCCATTTGTAGACTTTGATATTCAAAGCTAACTTTTCAAATGCGAGAATAAGTTTTTTTATTATTTAAAAGCGGAGTAAAGATTTAGTGAAATATTTGCACTTAAGCAATAGAGCATGACGATGTTAGTAAGGGAAAGATTATAGTTACTGAATTTAGAGCATCTTCCCTAGAGATTTGGATCTTCACATTTACCTTTCTTCTGAGATACTTTCGAAGTTATAAAAAGAATACTTTTAGAAAAGGATATCCAGAATGTTATAAATTGTTAGAAAAGAATATCTAGGATAGTATGTGTTTAAATGGCATATTCTTAGTTTTCCGTTTGTCTTGCAGGTAATTCTCATCTCCTAGGTTTCCTATTTCCTATTTCATTTCATTTATTATTTTTTGTCTTAACGTGTTACTAGTTAAGTTATCATAAATGTAAATGGTGAAACAATAAGGCAGGAAGCATCATTTTGAAAAGGAATGCATATCATAGGCGTGCATGATTAAAAGCCTAAAAAAGTGAATTTTGAGGGAAAATGGAAATTGCCTAACAAGAAATAAAATTAGGGGTTTATAAAGCTATCTACCCTTGAGCATAGAGAACAAGGAATAAAGAACACCGTGTTAAAGAACATAGGAAAATACGGAAACCTCTGTGATATATCATTTAAAATGATGTATATTATATTTATTGTTAAAACAACGTTTATTACATGTTTATTATGTACTGGAACAATATTCATCTGCTGTTTAAAACAACATTTAAACGTTGTTTGGACGGAAAACGATGCACAATATGTTTCATATAAATTATACTGATATCCTAGCGATGCAGAAAATTATCAAAGATGAAGCATTCCAGATCCAGGTCATTTTGGCTCATGGAATCCCATTTATCTATCAGAGCCGTTCTTTGTTCGCGAATAGCTCAGGATATGGTTGGTGAGGATAATTTGCCTTCAAAGCTTACACAAAACACACCCTTCTTGATTCGCATCCAAAGATATGACTAGTTAGTCTATCTTACGATTATTTTTACTTCGTTGCATGTTGTAGGAAAATAAAGTATCATAAAGATACGGATTACGGTCCATCTATTGGCAATTAAGTGTATTCAATGTCCATAAAAATCAGGCATATGAGTGAATATTCTAGTACAAGGTAGAATTTATAAATGTCTTGTAGGGCATCCGGACGGATGTGAGAATGCCTTTGTCAACAGTAAGATTGTTTCTGAAGATTTCGTGGATTCTTATGTGACGGATGTGATTCCTTGTTCCTCTCAGCGATCTTACGGCGAGAATCATAAGTAATTAAATTCTGATTCATATGTAAATCGAAAAGGAGCCTAACTTATTTTGTGAATGATGCTGTCTGTAGCACACTGTCTCTAATCGAATAAACTGTCTGGTGAGAATATTTTAGAAGTATGCTATCCACTATTTGCATAACCTAGAGGCAAAAATGGAACATCTCAGAAATGATGCTTCTCATTTTATATATTTGTCAGAGGCTGCTGACAGATCTTGGAAGACAGAAACTTGCGCACATGTGCAATAAAAACATTTTAAAGAGGAAATTTATTGGAGTTTTATATTATTAATAAAATGTTAACGAATCAAAATAACATTTTATGCAAGTAAGAAACTTTACTCAAAACACTCATAAATATTAATAACAATGTTCAGAATAATTTTGTGAATTATTAAATATTGAAAAAAATCATTTTCTGTTTTCGTTTGAAATGTTGTGAAAACCTGGTTCTAAATGATAGAAACAAACGAATAACTCTTTCGAAACCCCTTCTTACTTTCTCTGCAAAGTTTCTCATGCATATTTTTTCTTTCCCAGTGATATTAGAAAGTGGGACAAATTTTGGACATTTTCTTCGTTCTGTGATAATTATGTTCTGAGCATTGGAAACAGGAGATTTTGAAACATAGATTATTTATATTTTTTAATTCAATTCTGATATTACTAAATATTCATTAGACAGACCTGGATCTTACCAAATATTCACTAAACGGCTATCGTATTTCGGGGCAGGCAACATAATCACACAGATGCAATAAAATTGATAACCTTGGGATTATTATTAAATTTTATGATTATGGGTTTCTTGATAGGCGGGTTGAAACATCGCCATGGAAACATTTTATTGAAAAATTAAAATCAAGATCCTGTTCCTTCATTCGTTTTCCAAATAATATAAAAATAATCATTGTATATTATTAGTAATTCTTTATAATTTTGAGCAGTAGCTTCAGATCAGTAGAAGTTCACTTCGAAGAATAGTTCTAGAAAGTTTTCTTCCAAACAGTTCCAGTTTTTTTTTCTCAGCATTTTGTTTCCCTTAAGAAACATTTCTCATATTCATGATGAAATTTCATTGGGAGTAGCTCTTCGCCTCAGTGGCTTTAATCAACTTTTCTGGAAACTCCCTCAAGTTAAGTACTAGTATTTTTCTTACTGAAACCATTGAACCATTTCTTACTTGCAGTGAAAACTCTATCTTCTGGTATCATTTCATGTTGCACTTTAACGTTCTTGAAGGAGTCAAAGTCTTCACAAAATTTGTTCTATGTTTTAGGAACATGTGATGAAAATGTTTTATTCATGTTATCAAAACATTTTGAACTTTAGCGATTAGACTCTGTCTCTTTCTGATCACGGTTGACAGCGGTTTCCTCTTTTTTCATTTCCTTTAAAATCTTATTCTCTCCTAAAAAAGGAAACTGTCAAATATTTTTAAAATCTCTTCCGAATCCAGAATTTCCTAATATTTGGAATAAGCTATGGTTTTCTAGATTTCTGCTGCATGAGGTTCGATCATGTGTTTTTCTGTTCCAGTTTTTGATGTTACTAAAGTGCTAACAGTGAATTTTCTTAAAGTAAGGTTTTACGTATACTGTTAGAGACTTCTTAAAAGAGAAAGGGCGCCATTTTTCATGAAGGAATAACAGGTTAAGAGATTGGAAATGGTTAAGAAAATCCTTCAATATGTTTAAATACAACAGAAGGCAACCAAAATATAAATAAAAAAATCTAATGTGGACATCCCATGACTTACTTGTATGACATATTAAATTATAAATTTTTTGAGGCACTTCATTTAAAAGTATTTTCCTCCAGTTATTCTAATTTAATTAACTTATTCCTGGAAGAAAGTAGAAATGGCATCCATAATTGGGAAATTTGCAATTAAATATCCCGGTCCGTTTTTATCGTGCGGGTGTCAAACTTCTTATAATTTTATTTTTTCATAATGATTATAAAACTTTCCCAGATATAAGTATAGAGAACAGACGCCAGATTGAAAAAATTAGATTTCATTATTTTTCGAAAATAAATTTTTCTAAACTTTTAAAGTTTTTGAAGTTTTAAATTTCTTAATGTATAGTAAACAACTGTTAAAAAGACTCTTAAATATTGCAAAGTTTTGAAACTCATTTTTAAATTTTAAATATTCTGCAACTTGAGCAAGGAAGTATTATAAATAATCATTTAGACGTTCGATTTACAATTCGACCTTGCTAGGAAAAAATTTTAGAAAATCTGATAATTAACAATTAACAATAAACATACATCAGTGTTAAGACTATTGTTGCGTTCTATAAAACATTTTTAATCTTTTAAGGATGAATGGGCATTTAAAAATAATATGAACTGAGAGAGGGTGAACAATTAACGCTTATACGGTATTCGAAGATAAAGCATCCAAAATAATGAAACTATATCTTTATTAAAATATACATAACATACACTTTTAGTTTATTAGATTATAGACGCTATCTTCCACAGGTTTTCCACGTGACTGCAATGTAAAATGCTAGAAATTTATCAAATAAACGAACTAAAGTGTCTGTTTATTCAGATAGCAAAGTATCATACTTGATATGACTAGCCAAGTTAAACTGCTATAATGTAATATACATAGCAGCCTTTAATACGCAAGAGCATTTAATTGTAAAATAATCCCCTGAAAATCATAGATAATCTACGAAATCTCAATATCTATGGATGATCTTGGACAGTCTCCTTGCAAACCAGGTTTAATGTCATCGTTTTTGTTTCCTTGTGAGCTTATGTCAAATACATCATAATCCTAGAGAGAAGGAAAAACATGTAAGTCCTTCTAAATCCGGATTAAAAATGCTTTCCTTGAACTCCACCAACAAAACTGAAATAAGTTTGAATTAAGTAAAATTTTATGTAATACAACCGGCTCTAAAATTTGGTATGCCAATATAGCAAAAACAATTACCAGTTTTCTTGGTAATAGTATAAACCAAAAATGATTGACATAAAGGAATTCCAAGCTATAATTTCATTATTGTAATTGGCTTTTATTTGCATACCGGGAGATTTAAGGGAAAAAATTAACGGAAAACGAAAGAGCAAAAGATCAAAATAAAGAAAAGATCCCAATAGAGCCAACCCGGAACAAAATAAAACTCTCACTTTGATCCTCTAGGAATAATCATTACATTTTTATGAAGACAATGAGGACACTGACTTCTAATTGGTTCAATTTACTTGTTTAGTTACAGATATCTAATTATTATGTTTTTCTTCCACAAATTTCATATTTCAAATATCTTGTAAAGGCATTCATGGTGTATTTCTTTTTAATTAGTATATTTCATGTAATGAAATCTGAAATAAATTTTGAGTTTCTGAAAACAATTTATATTATTTTATTTTATTCTCTAGAACATATTTTAATAAATTAGAATAATATAATATTTATAACTATCTTAAGGTATTTTCTGATTGACCGCAGACAAATGAATACAGTTAATTTTTATGTTTAACATCGTAACTGGTTTCCGCAATGAATGATAAATCTCCATCTGGACACATTATTTCTTATGTTATGCACATTTTTTGCTACATTTCATTTAAACTTATTTCCTCGAATTAGAGATTTACTTCTTATTCAAGCAATTCAATTTTCCCCTCACGGCAAAAGAACTCAAAGCAACTTCATTAAAAATTTTAAATTAAAGAAAAATCTAAAACACCAAATACAGTCAAAATCAGTTAATTTTTTTTTTGTAAATTAAAATTAGAGTTTCTAAGCGAAAACGAGCACATGGGCTAACGGGAGAAAGATAAAAGTTTCGGTGCGCAAAACTGAAGCTTAATTTCTGGTCCCACTGGGCAAAAAGGCACTTAATTTGGTGGACAGCTGACTAAATCCACTGTTCTGCTAAAAGTTTCAAATGTAAGCTAATGTGGCCTCGCTAGACTTCGCGCCTCCTAAACTTTTCATTTTAAAATTATTTATAATTCCACAATCATTGCATGTAAATTAACTAAAGGCATAAAATCCTTAACCGAAACATAAGAAAAACATAATTCAATCCCTTTTAAAGCCAAAAATGCACAATTTACTAACATATAAAGAAAAACACTATTTTGATCATTTTACTGCAAAAAGAAAAACACTATTTTGATCATTTTACTGCAAAAACCTTTAAAACGTAATTAAATTGAAAAGATACTTTTTCATTTTGATTACAAAATAATACTCAGTGAGCTATAATAATATCATCTATCAGTTGTGTTGCAATATATCCTTGGTTAATCAAACTTCAAAAGGTGAGCTGCACATTTTTCGAGTCAGCGTTATGGAGGGAAAATTCTGTATTGAAGGGTCATTTTCGTATTCATTACACACGAAAATTTCTGCCGGCTTTTAATGTATCCAAATTCGGGTTTGACGCTCATTAGAAGAAAAGGAATCAATGTACAAAGTGAGAGAGTCATCTTTTAACTATAATCAAGAAAATACCATTTATGTATGACATTTTGAGGAACGTTGAAGTCTTAGGGCCAAACCCGCAACTCTCGGAGGATTCAATAATAATTTCATAAGTGTATTTCCGTTTCCAAGATTGTAATTAGCGAATCATAATTTTCTGCACTGATTTGAGTGAGGAACAGCGACCTGCATCTTTTTGTATTACTCACATTTGAAATGTCAATCTTAATCTTAATCTTTGAAACAATAAAAACGCCTGATTAATTGGTTAGTGTTGATATAACAATAATAGCTATCATAAATGTAATAATAATGCTGATATTATAAAAATAAATGTTTGGTTCACTATCTCGAAGCATTATATGTAATCATATAAAATTATTATCTAACGAAAAAAAGCTTAAACTCACTCTGCTGTGTAGACACGAAAAAGCTAACAAACAAAGCGTACTAAATACGTACATTTTGAGCTGGGTATTTCAGACTTATCCGTCACTTCAAGCTATAAGTTTGGGCCAAGTAAAAGTGTAAAATAACAAGATAATTGATAGAGTTTATAAATAAAGCATTATAAATAACCGCGAAGGAGAGTAAATGTAATCTGGCAAAATTAGAAATGTTGAAGTGAGGATCTTCTTTTATCCATGAATGTCTGCTCTTGCAACCAACCAGAATTATTCATCTGTATCTGTCATATTAAAATATGAATATGAAGCTATAATAAAAATAAAGAAGTTCGTAGTTATTTATATGCAATCATATTTATTTTTATTTATGGACCGAAGAAAAAATTGATAAATAAGAGATAGAACCTGAGGTATCATTATTTATTCTCAAGTTCTGTCTCACTTTGAAAAATTTCTCTTCTCGTTTTAAAAAGTTATCATAATTTGTTTATTTTTAGTTGAAATTAAATTAAATCCCGTCTTGAAAACATGAAACAATCTTTGAAACGTTTAACATCTGTGCCTCATTTTATGATATTTGGACACAAACCACAGAATGCCGTGCGTTGTCCTTTGCAGTTTGCGCATAGAGGCTTGGACCTCCAACTATCACTGTCATGACCTTCCACAGAGCGGCGAGCATATGTGAGTTTGTCGCGACAAGACATTTTAGAGTAATCAAAGCGCTGATACTGAAAGCATTGGGAAGTAAGTAATATATTAAAATTCACTGTAATTACTCGGCCTTAATTTATTAATAATAATAATACTCAGCCAAGTTTAAGATAAGGGTAATGTGTTTAGTATCTATAAATGGATCTTCTTTATGCATCTTCACTTGCCTTGCAGTACAGATTTTCCGGTCGGATAAATCAGAGACCATTTAGTCTTCTGATAAAAAAAACATCAATCCCCTGAAATAACTCCATTGTTCAACGTTTAGTGTTCTCAGACACTTATGCCAAGTGGTCACGTTTTTAGTCCATAGATTGCTCGAGATTGCATCAAAGATCTCCTCACCGATATTTGATCGTAGATATTTTTGTATTATGAAAGATGACATTTTCTTCAGATTGCTTGTTAAATAAGTGATTACAAAAAAATGGTGGACGTTTTCCTTTATTGGCCGGTTTTCACTTTTTTAGTGAAGGCAGGCTATCATTATCAATTTGTTGATTTAATTAGAGATATTAAAAGAAAACTCCATTCAGAACTGGAGTCGAACCATCACGGATTCCAACAAGGAGAAGCAGAATCCTTCGCCAGGCGTAATCGGGTCTATATGCGGTCTGAAGCCCCACGGTCAGTTTTCCTGAAAGCAGGAACATACGAAAGTTTATCCCCAACCCACTGACCCTAACCACGAGTGACCTGCAGATTGACAATAGCGAGAACAACTAGTTGCCTCCCGTTTTAATCTGAAACATAAGCCAAAATAGTGTGTTGAGGACAGTACTTTGCTCTTCAATTACCAATACTCTGCTTTCCAAGCCTAAGGATCACAACATACGGAAAACGTGCAGGCGATTTTCTCGCCATCAGAAACTAGAAACAAAGATTTGTAATAGCATCAATCTTTGAACCCCAACCTCCGAAAAGGAAAAACGCAAGCGGAGAAAAAACGAGAAAAGAACAGATAACGAGATTTGGAAAGGAAAGGAGGAAAAATCACTAGAGCTCCAGAATCTTGATTTCCTTCTCACAAAGAGGATAATCCCTTCAAGGTATCTCGACATTGATTTACCGGTACTCACACACACTGTGCCATAGTTGGGCATTCTATGTTTGAATAGTTTTATAGTAATCTAGCAATCTATGCTAACAAATAGTTATTAAATTAGAAAAGGTTTATAATAATATTATTGTAAGGGATTTATGCATTAAAATAAATTTTTTTAAATATAATGGAAGATTTAAATCGCGGAGCATTATTTTTTTTAAATTTATGCATATAATTCAAAAGTTCGTTCAAACTAAAAGAGGTGTTTGGGAAATTTGCAAATAGGAATCCGATCCTTTTATTGAAATGAACAGTTAATCATGGAACTATTCTAAATGCAGATAATTTGTTCAAATGTTTAATTATTGTTAAAATGTTAATGATTTAATTTTTTCCCTTTGAAACATATTTAGCCCATATGATATTAAAACCAGAAAACAGAGATTAGAGAACTAGAAAAACAGTGCTATTAAGTTATTACAGAACTGATGAAACCCATTCTCTTTTGTTAGGTCTTCAATTTAATAAGGTTTCCTCTTACCTGCATCTCTTATCTTTACATACGCAATCAACTGACATGTCGCTATATAATGTGCAATTATTAATCCTGTCGATATAAACGTAATCCAAGCTATACCCCATATAATATTGCACTTACTGGCCCATTAATATAGATTTATGCCACTGCTTTGGAAGCCAAAATTATCAATTCATAATTAGGAACTGTGGAAATTGAATAATGTATTTCAAATTAATCTGATGAACCAGTATTCAATTTATGTGTTCCACTTCTGAAAGATTAGGTTAAACGAAAGATATGACTTTTATCATATCTAAACCTGCAGTTCATATTCTAATTTAACAATCAAGAAAAATGTTGCATTTAGAAGTATAAAGAATAAGGCAACAATGTCATCTGAATAAAATGTACTACCATCTCAAATAATGTTCAGAATATGAAAGAAATGACATTTATAGGACGTATTATGATTTAGAAACAGAAGGCAAATACACAAAACAACAGTTCACTGTATTAATAATATGCTAGAAAGGAATCTGATCTTAAAATAGCGTCAGAAATGTAATAATTTACTGAGAATTTGAATCTTCTAGTGCTGTCTTCGTTGCTTGAAAGGAAGACATGCACTTGAAAGGAAGCCTAATACCAGATTTCTAACTGAAACATCCTTGACTGATACAGCACGATTTTTTTATTAAATACCATCATCGAATGAAAAGTACATATTTAAAAATTGGATTTAAAAACGTTTTAGAAAAGAGAGTTTCGGTAGGAAAACCAAGTTTCCCAAAAGGCTTTTAACAGAAGCAAGTTACAAAGATAGAATTAGAAAACCCAGTTCTGCTCATCGTCAAACTAATTCTTTAGGGCGAACAGTTAACCATAATACCTCATAAATCTAATGCACTGTGATTATAAAAACGTCCTTGCCTGCAACGTTCAAAGAGTCTCACGTCAGAGCCCATGACAAAACTTTTAGAAAATTTTAGTAAAGTCAGAAACGAAATAATTTCACTCTTTTGCTATGTAACTTAAATTTTCCCTTGCTTTACTCATTTCTATCATGGCTGCAATAATGATTATGTTTTTCTCTCTTGTGGAAACAGATAATGGTACTTGATGGCAAATAGTTTTGGAATATCCTACTAAATATTTTTCCGAAAATATTTTGGAAGATTTTCAGGAAATGCTTTATATCTCCGAACGTTCAATTCAAGGCACAGTTAAAAATTAGCGTTCTCACTGAGAAAAATATTAAACAAGCATGTATAACCTTAACATATTGTTTAAAAGACTTTATTATCATGGGCTATTAAACTTCTGAACGTGAAACGTTTATCGAGATAAGGAGCGATTTCTTCAACAAAATTGTCATTTTCGATCAGTGGTTTGATGTCATGCTTTATATTATCTAGAGTTCTGAGTTCCCTTACAAACTGGAGGAAGGCTGAGTGTGTGATGTCGTGTCACATTTTGTTGTATTTAACACAAATCGTATCGTTGGTAGTTTCTCAAACCATGCAGTATGATCGTTACCTACAATTGCCAGCTTTTGCTTCAAATCCTTATTCCTGCGTTCTACAGGGTTTGCCTGAGGGCAATAAAGAGGTGTTAACACTTGAGTTATGTCGAGTAAATAGCAAACTTGTTGTAAAACGGCACTAATAAATTGTGTGCCATTGTCGCTGATAAGCCGACTTGAAAACACCTCTTCTATAAGAGTTATGGCATTCTCTTTGGCAGTGGCGTTTTTAAGGGAGAAAAGTTCCACCCACTTAGTACTTGTATCTTCAATAATGAAGATCCATTTATGTCCATTCACAGTCTCGGATAGAGGTCCAAAAAGATATATAGCTAGGGTTTCGAACCTTGGGGAATATATAGGTGTCCTCAAAAGTCCAGCGAGCTTTTGGTTGCTAGATTTGTACCTGTTGCATTCCATACAATTACGAATCTACTCTGAGATGTATTTTCGCATTCCTGGGAAGTAATAGCGTAATGCTTTTTTGTGATACGTTCCCTCTGCTCCATAATGGCCTGTGGTTGGTGCGTCGTGTTACTCTTTCAAAACATTTTCTCGTTCCTGGATTGGAACGACGAGTTGCGCATCTTCTGATTCTGTGTCTTGAACGTACCGATAAAGTACTCCTTGGGAAATAAGATAACCACGGCTTGTCCAGTTTGCGTAGTTTTCTTCTTTGGAGCCGCTCTCGAAACAGTCAAAGATTTTTCTTTAAATCGTTATCCTTTAATTGCTCTGCTCGAATGTCACTTGAGTTTCTGGTGGGCAGATCAACAGTTACCGTGCACAAATCACAAAAGAGCTGCTTGTGTTCACAGGTAGGGCGAGATAGCATGTCAGTGATAACATTCGACTTTACTGTATGTATTGTACCTCTAAGTCGTAAGATTAAATTTGAGAGCCCAACGTGAAAGTCTACCGGTCGGTGACTCAGCAACCATTTTAGCGGTTGGTGATCCGTAGATACAATTATTCTAGATCCTTCCACGTATCCGCGAAACTTTTCTGATGCCCATACAACTGGAAGGGCTTCACGCTCTGTGGTCGAATAGTTTCTTTCGGATGACGTTAACAGATGACTTGCGTACTCAGTTGTGTGTTCTTCTTGTTCTTGTTCTTGGATAAGGACAGCACCCAGTGCGTAATTTGAGGCATCCGTTCTGAGAACGAAAGGTTTGATCTCATCTACTTGTTTTAATACGGGTGGATAAATCAAGCTTTTTTTTAGGAATTCAAATGCAATTTGTTCTTCCTGTTCCCATTTCCAAGTGGAGTGCTTCTTCGTGCGATACATGCAAAATTAGGAATGTAGCGTCGATACCAGCTGCGATCTGAAAGAAACTCTCTTATTGCTTCACATTCTTTGGTGAGGGAATTCGTTGAATGAATTTTACTTTGGCAGGCTATACTTCAATTCCAGAACTTGTGATATAATGTCTAAGATATTTCACTTTAGAACAAGCAAAACGACATTTGTTTCGATTAGCATAAAGCTTGAACTTTAATAGTCGATCAACTACTAAGTGCAAGTCTTCGAGATGCTCCTCAAAAGTAGAAGACATCACAATAATATCATCGAGATAAGTAAGAGTGTTGACTTTTCATCCATTCCGACAAAATTTCCATTAATCTTTGGAAGGTGGCTGGTGCCGTCTTCAATCCAAAAGGCATCCTGGTGAATCTATAAATTCCACACTGGCATAGAAAGGCAGTTTTGTCTTTGTCTAGAGGATATATCTTAACCTGGTCATACCCTGATTTTAAGTCTATGGTAGATATGTATCTAGTTTGCTTTGCATTATGAAGAAGTTCATCCATACGAGGCAGCGGGTATGGATCAGACTTCAGTTTCCTGTAGTCAATACATAATCGAAAGTCACCGTTCGGCTTGGGAACTAAAACAAGGGGTGCTGCATATGGTGAATCGCACTCTTCGTCATGTCTGACGCAAGACGTACATAGATTTCTTCTTTCTTCAAAAATCTCCTTTCTTGCTGGAGATAGTCTGTAAGGGGTTGTAGCCATTGGAGGTGAGTCACCTGTATCAGTTCCGTGCTCGGTGTAAGGAGTTGGTTCTCCCCCGGAGAGAACGTAGTTAGTATTTTTCTAATAAGACATTCAATCGTTTTCGCTGCTCTTCAGTTAGATTTTAACCTTCGTCTCGACGTAGTAAGCAAGGATTTGCCAACATTTCACAGGATTGAACTTGAACTCTTTCAGCAAACGGAAAGTATTTATTTGGATTATCACCAAAAAACCACTTTTGCTCACGAATATTTAGAACTACTCCAGCTTCTTTTAGGAAGTTTTCTCCAAGCAGTGTTCGATTACATGTAGCATCAAGAAGAGATATCAGTGTCAAAGAGAAGGTCCGTCCTTCAAGTTTCACACAAGTTGTGTAAACATCTTTCACTGTTTGGCTGCCGTCAGCGAGACAAACAGTGCAATAGGATTTCTCAAACTTTATCCCATCTTCTTTAAAGATTTGGTAGAGCTTTTTTCCAGCGATTGAATGACTTGCTCGACTATTTGCACAAGCTGTGCCATATGATGGAGATATGCATCACTGTGGTTGTCTTAGTGTTGCCTAACTTTTGTATACAAATATTGTCAAAACGAGCTGAGGCTGAACTTGTGAAGCGCTGACAATCTGGGCATTTTGATTTAGTAAATCCAACTTTGCCACAACCATAGTAAGAGAAGGTTTGGTTTATCTGTTACATTGATATATGTCTTCTTCACTGGTTTGTATTTTGGGATACCATCTTCCGAATTTGAAGTTTTCTTTCGAGTTGCTGAGATTGCAACTTTGCTTTGATTATTATGTAAACAATCGTAAGTGTCCAACTTTTCTGCTAATTCTGCAGGCGAGTTTAAATTCGGCCGAATGTCCAAAAAATGTTCCCTTATTTCGAGAAACTCTCCTTTTCATTTGGTCAGATATAATGAGTCGCTTCAAATCATTAAATTTTGTAATCTTTAATTCTCTAAGTCAATTTTCAAAATAATTGGTCAGTTGAAAGTAGAAATCACGCCAAGTACTTTCTGGTGTCTTCCGATGTAGAGCGAACAGTTGTCTGAATTTATCAGCGGTGAGCTTATATCTCTTTAGAAGCATTTCCTACATCTTTTGGTAATATCTTGATTTCTTTTCTGGCTCACGAGAAATCAATTTTCCAATTTCTGTTGGCAACGATCCCACTAAATACAGAACGCAAATTTCTTTTGGAACCTTTAAAAATCTCAGTTGTTTCTCAAAAAGATTTAGGAACAAGGCCATGTCATTATCCTTAGGATCACATTTAGGTAAAATTCTCCCAAGGTCCCAACTGATTTTTTTCAAACTCAACAACTGGGCCTGCTGTAGTGGAGAGAGGTGTCTTCTGAGCTTCAAGTGTCAAGCGTTCCAATTCATAAGCTCGCTCTTCTTTTCCTTTGGCTAATTTCTCTTCCTTAGCAGCTTCTTTTTGAGCAATACGTACTAATTCAGCTTGTTTCTTGTTCTCAACTCTTTCTTCTATTATATTAGTTAACATATTTTTCCCTAATTCTTCATCGTAATTATCGGATTTCGTTATAAGTTCTTTTAATTGTATAATCGTAATGTCTCAATTAAAGTTCACACTATGGCTGCTAAACCCTAATATTCTAATTTTATACTTGTTTAAATTTTTAAATGTACTTAAATTCGTCCATCAGTCCTTAGATATCGTTGATAATTTTAAGTTCTTAGGGTGATACAAAAGAAATCAACTTCGGAATAACTGGAAATAAACACTCCTGGTTCACAATGCTTACTATTCACACATTTGTCAAAACTTGAATCGATTAAAATTCTAATACTATAAATAATCAAATATTATTCAATAGTTTTAAGTCAAGATCATTTATCTTAATCATACACATCGAGGTAGATGTTATCAATGCATCTCTGGGTTAAGGAGATCCATTCCTTTCATTATAAGACAACAAAAATGTCTATCATAACATCTATTGAAGTATCCTGAAACAAAAGTAAATTCAACGCGTTCTGCAACTTTATATTGCTACCCCACGTTGGGCGCCAGTTACTTTGTAGTATATCCTGAGAAAATTCAATCAATCAACCATTTAGGAGTTAATTTAAAAAAAAGGCGATTTATTACATATAGGAAAACTATCAAACTATATATAGAATAACATAAAATAGCTTCATTTAAAAGTTCAGAGCGTGAGTTTATAAGGTATTTCTCCCGCCTTCTTCGCATGCCTTCGTGGTGTAGTGGTCTGCATGCTCGACGCGTAACCGAGAGGTCCGTGGTTCGATTCCCGGCGAAGGCTTTGCTCATTTTTCATGTCTCCTGCTCCGAAATAACCTAATGTCTCTACACCGGCGCCCGAACTAAAAAGGTGGTGGATGATGATTCTCCACCACCGCGATTTGGCGATTGGGTCCCCAAAACCCCAGTCGCCCTTTAAAAGGGTGAGTATATAAGGTATTTCTCCCGCCTCCTTCGCATGCCTTCGTGGTGTAGTGGTCAGCATGCTCGACGCGTAACCGAGAGGTCCGTGGTTCAATTCCCGGCGAAGGCGTTGCTCATTTTTCATGTCTCCTGCTCCGAAATAACCTAATGTCTCTACAAGTTGAATAATCAAACAATCACATCTCACTTCTGCAGCTCGCCTGCGTTGAATTAAGCTTTTTTTCTCTATATCGTCGGTAGAGCGCGTTGCCAACGATATTAATTTTTTACACATATAAAATTTACAGATAAAAGGTTTAGAGTTTTGGCACGATGCAGCGTGCAACTTCTCCCTTCAGAGTTCTCTAACGATCTCTGGTCTTGCGTTCATAGTTCATAATGACGTCACACAGCAAAATCGGATTTCAAAAACGGTTGAGTTGCAACAGGAGTGCAAGCACACATATAGCCGAAAACCCCTCGTGCGCTTACATTCCCTGTACAATCATAGCTCCGCTGACACGCACGTGTAACGCTTACGCATTCGAATATTTGCATAATTAGCACCTTCAGCTCAAGACATAATTTTCAACTTCTCTTAATATTGCACACGAATGTATTGCCTTTTCTTCTTCAATTTTTATTTTCTGTTCAGCTCGTCTGTAAGAAGCATAAAAGATATATATTTTCATATATTTTTCAATATATTTTTGCGTGTTCGAAAAGAGTTTCATAAACAACTAATCAGATATCGATATCATATTGAATCTTGGGTGAGACAATAACACATTTTTATAGTTAAAAATGGCAGCTAAAATAAGCGAATGAAAATGGAAAGATAGGCAGAAATTTTTCTTTTCAGAAGAAAAGTGCATATTAATAAATCCCAAACAGAGTAAAAACAATATCTTCTGAACAATATGTTCAATAGTGCTTTACGGTTTAAGCATACGTTCAACTCTCTACTGATTCCGGCTTTAGAGTAACTTCCTCTTTGCACTGCTACCAGAACATCATTATCAGAAAGGAAAATCAATCATTAGTTCTCGAAAATTAGGTTTTGTTAATTTCTGGAATGTAGTTAAATTATAATAGCGGTTATCTACGGTTATCCTTTAACTATATTTACAACTCAAAAAACAGGTTCAGAATTAATAATTTAAAATTTCAGGTTCAGAATTAATAACTCAAAATTTCAGGCTCAGAATTAACAACAATACTCGGTAATTCTTAAATTAGAAACACAGGAAAAATAAATGGCCATAAATGGAACCTTTTATAAAATTCACAAAAACTGAATTCGCTTAAAAATACATTTTAATTTACCCTTTAAGTTTTCCATTCTTAATGATTCCAGGGACATCTGGAAGTTCTGAAAAAGTTAGAACTTTCTACTTTCTGTAGATTTAATATAATATTTTGAAGGTTTTAAATTGAATAAAAGGACAAAGCCGCACAAAGATGAGTTTTAATCTTCATTTAAGTATCAAAAAATTTAAAAATATTAATCAATCAGATACATTGATTGTTAATTAATTTTTAATTCAAGATTAAAAACATTCCGTGAGAAAGGTGTATCAATTTGCGCGTAGATTTGAGCAAATATTAAATAGCAAAAAACAATTTCCAGTGGAAATGGTTCTCCTTTTCTTTAACTAATACTTTATATACTAATTAGTTTTGCACCTTAAAAACAACAAATCTATCAACCGCCCAATATATTTTTGATGACAAGTTTAAGAAATATAGCAAAGCATTATATCAAAGCTGCTTAACTTCTGCTCCTGATACCGGCATCAAAGAATTAGAACTTTATGCTTCATCTGTCATATCGAACTGAAAATAAATTGCAGAGGCTTTTAGGAATTATTTCTAATACTTCAAGAAACTTTCAGAACTACTTTTATTTGAAACAATATTAAATCTTAAAATCAATATTGTTTCAAATAAAATAATCGGAGCAATGGAAAAAGGAATTTCTTGAGGATTAAGATACCGTTTCCTTTATCTATATGCTTTAATCTAAAAATCAATGTTCTTCAGTATTGGGTTTTAGAAGTTACTGCACTTTTCAAGTTTTTAAATTTCATTCCATATTAAAAGCTTATTAAAAAAAATTCAGTGATAAAGAATTTAGAGGCTGTAAGTTTCTCTCAAAATAATAAAGGAATTTAGAAAGGCGTTGTTGATGTATTATAGATAGACTAATTAACGTACTGACATTTTAAATACAAAAAGCATAAATAAAATATTGCATTAATTAAACCTTTGTTGTTCGTTGAACTTTAGCTTATTATTTGAAGTTCGTGTTTACTATCACTATTATCTAAAGCTATTATATTATTTACTATCATTATTATTTAAGCTAATTTCTAAATTAAGATTATAACTATCATTGTTATCTAAAGTTCATATTAACTACTGGTATGTTTACTAACACTAAGGTAATAATCCATTTAAAATAGAAGATAGGATAATTTACATTCATAAATCTGATAATTAGATTACATACACACAATTTCACGTCGCGTTTTTAGCCTAAGAGCATAAAATTACCTTATAAGTTGTTTCTCCCGCCTTCTTAGCATGCCTTCGTGGTGTAATGGTCAGTACAGTCGACGCGTATTCGAGAGATATGTGATTCGAATCCCGGCGAGGGCATTGCTCATACTTCATATCTCCTCTTTCAAAAATAATCTATAGTGGCCCCGAAATAAAATGTGGTGAATGATGGTTTTTATCACCAGGGTTTGGCGGAGTATATAAGGTATTCCTCCGCCTTCTTAGCATGCCTTCGTGGTGTAGTGGTTAGCACACTCGACGCGCATTCGAGAGTTCCGTGGTTCGAGTCCGGACGAGGGCACTGATCATTTTTCATGTCTCCTGCTTTCAAAAAATACCTTGGATTATTATATTTATATCCTTTGATTATTGCTTTCTCATCAACGAAAATCTGAAAACTGATTTCTTTTAAGTCCTAAATCATTAAAAATTCTACTGTTAACAACTGTCGCTAATATCCTTAACTATTAAATATTCTACTACCCAACGGCATAGTTGTTAGGGGAGTCTACTGCGGTACCAAAGGGCCCGGGCTCGAATTCTGGAGAGGGTATGGGTGTTTTAAACGTAGAGTATCTTTGCGCCATGGGGACACTCTAAATATATAGCGAGACGAAAGTCCTCTTGTGTGGATTGGTGGTAGGGGAGGGGTGGGAGAACCTCGGACAACCCCTTGGGGTAATCTTCCTCAAAACTGGGGTGGAAATAGAAGTCCAACCTTCTTCAGGATCAAGCAACCATTCTGCTATGAAATTCATGGACAAAACAAGAACAACATTAAATATCCTGTGAATGACGCACTGCTTATTTGGTTTAATATTCTCGGTTTTTTTAATTATTACTGTTATTTAAAAGATTACTGTCTGTAATACTTAAATATGAATTCGTGTTATATTAAAATATGTGTATATGTATATATATCAAATAATTAATCAGTATAATTTGTGAAATAGTCATAATTTAATAGATGAACGAGTTTATTGTTACTTGAATGTAAGGCAAATCCAACTGCTATTTCATATTATTTACGAACAAAAACTCGTAAACAGAATAATTTAATTATCCATAAAAACACTTTTTAAAAACTTTTAATCTAAAAGTATTTAAAACAATAGTTTATTTGCTATTTTTAAGTGTTTTTGAATAAAAACTTTGTGTAAGAAATACGGGCGATTTTTAAAAACCTTTACTTCAAAAAGGTATCTTAAAAGCATGTTTCTAGCAAAGTTATTTCATAATAGTAGGTGTTTGTTAGAATTTTAGGCTTAATTATGCGAATTAATATATAAGAAATTACTGCATTTATCTAGGTGGGCTCTCGTTATTTAAACGGCTACCTAGCCAGACTACCAACGGGTACATAAGAGATTCGAATCCTGGAGAAGACGCAAGTGATTTTCGTGCATTTTGGTTTAAAGATTAATTAATTTGCGCGAACTTCACAGTACCACTCACACCGTCTATTTTAGTATTATAATAAAATACGAATTCTTTTGGAGAGTAAAGTATTTTAATCTATATTTAATAATAAGAGACTCTTATCGAACACAGGTAAATGAATTAACAAAGATTTCTAAATGCTGAAACAAGTGAATCGAAATATAGGAGCAAAAAAGTGTCTTTAAAGCAATTTCTCCGATTCCAGATAAAATTTATCACGTAAAAAAGCACAAAACAGAATAAGAGAAAAACATTTAAAAGGAGAACATTAAAAAACAAACTCTCCAAAAAAATTGAAACAGGATTCATGAGTAGAAGCTATTTAACTTAAAAGTTTGGGGGTGTAAAAAAACTAGTAGTAATAAAATCACATTTAAAATCTAGCGAATAATTTACATTTTATGTTTCAAGAGTAATTTCGAAAAAAATTCAAAGATACTGTGAACTAACGTCAATCGATCAAATAGGAAATGCCAGGTACCATTAAGTCTTAAGAGTAAGAGTTAAAAACCTCTGAAATATCGCCGAAAAAAAGTGGTTAATAACCCAAGAGCGAACAAATAAGGCTAAGAAATGTACTTATTGTTCCTCTTCAAGAGAAACTTTAATCGGATGAATAGAAATTGCATTCAGTTTTTTAAACCATCTTTAAATTTAATGACGTCAGCTAAAAAAAAGTAAGAACATTTTTAATTCAAGTGAAAGTAAAAATTTTGCCGGATCCAATTACTATTATATTCAAGTGGCTAACATTTTAATATGAGAAAATAAAAATATTTCTCTCAGTTTGCAGTTTAAAAGGGACTATCAACTAAATGTTTTGCAGTTATTGTTTTATGGCAACTGGTTGTTTCATGCAATTGTTTTAATTCAAGTTTAGAAGTGACATTAGCATTTTCTTCAGTTAATTAGTGTAAATATAAATTGCCTGTTGACTTGAGAAAAATGTATGTATTCTCTTTTACAAAGCTGTGGCCTTAACTTTTATTAGATATCTAAACCATTAATTATACATACCTAGGAGGATATCTGATACATACATCTGTTTCCGGCGGTTTGTTCATAAATATCCGTTACTTTAAAGTAATTGTTTTTTTAGTAAACTTCGGTTAGAAGATGCTATTTTTCTCAATTCTCAATTTTTGTTTTATAACTTTTGTTTATCACAATCTGTTTTATCAAAGAATGTTGCCCCCAGATGTCCCCGACATGTATTAGTTTTAAACATATAATATATCGAATATATATATATATATATATATAAAGAAGAATATGCACTTGTGTGTTTGTTTTTCGTTCGCGATACACTCAGTCACTGTTATATCTATCGTCACCAAGCTTTCTACAATTCTTTTCTGGATCCTGGGAAAGATCGACGTCCACGTTTTGGCAAAACAAATTCAATATGCATATATTTTACGTGAATTTTAACGACCTTCTAATTAAACACTCAGCGATTCGAAAGCTTTGCTAAAGCGTAAGATATATATGTGTCAAACTTAATCAGATTACTCGGCGATATAAAAAGTGTGTTGCCACGCGGTAAAACGCAATTATATTAATTTGTCTCAAGTTTAATAAAAAAAACTCTGCTATTTGAGAGAAATGTGTTGCACTGCCTAAATTAAAATATTTCAAAGTGTGTTAAGCAAAGCGTAAAATATTTTTAATTTTTCACGCAACACATGCATTTTCTTTGCTTTTGAAACTGAATTTGTAATAGTCGTCACTAGAGCGAAAATCGGTTACTCGATTTGCACCTTAAGCACGTTAAAAAAAGGGCATCACAAGCTTCAGAAACAAACTGTAAGCAAGACTAGAAAACGTTGGAGTACGTACTACTCAAGCCCGTTCGTATGAAACAAATCAGCAATGGGAAGTGAGACTGGAAAATATTCGAGGATGCACTGCCCGATCTAGACCAGTGATCGCCAAACCGTCGATCGCAAGCTACTAGTAGCTCGTGGGAAATTATCAGTAGCTCGCGGTAACATTTTCAATAGATCGCATTAACGCTCCGTTTGGCCAGCCCTGATTCCTGTACTAAGCTGACACTTACGACAGGGGACGCGCATGACAACAACTGCTTGTGTCTCAAGCGCAACATTGTCAGCCTCATCTCATAGTTGCCTGTATACGAGTGAGGTTGTGCACATTATGTTTTTCGTGCGTATATGAGACATTGCTAATTTGGATAGTTCGTTTTACGCATCGGTACTAAGCCAGGTCTGTTCTAATTGATCGCGTGTTCAAGTAAAAAGCGTATCAATTTATTCAGGATGGAAAACCGATGATTTCTTTACCCAGGTAAAGGATAAATGTGCGTGCTTACTGTGCTACGCAAGTTTATCAGTTGGGAAGAATTGTAAAGTCAAACGTCACTTCAGAATAGTTCATGCAGGGTTTGAAAAGGATTTCCCACTGAATTCTGCTCTAAAAAAGACAAGGCAGCTAAAATCTAAACGTAATGCTTAATAATAATTTTTTTAAATCATTAAACATGAATAAAGGAGCAACTAAGGAGTCATTCCGAGTTTCAGATATATATTGCAGGCAATAAGAAACCATAGGAAGACGATGAAATAATCAAAACTGTTTTTTTAGAAGTTGCAGATGCATTATTTGGTAGTTTCAAAAACAAAACTGAAATAATGTTTGCTATTAAATCTGTACAGCATTCTACAAATAATAAGAAGTAATGAGAAGGTTATGAATAATATGAAGAAGTAATAAGAAGTAATGAGAAGCTCTGATGTTACTCAAAACATAAAACCGACTTTAATCACTGCAGCTATTTCTCCTGCAACTTCACGAATTGACTGGTATAGTTGATATAGCTCACTTGGCTGTTTTTTAAAGAACAGTTTTTTTATAATTACGAAATAAGAGAGGAGCTTGTAAAGATTATACTGGTAATAGGATCCATTACAGGCCAGGACATGTTTTTAGCTATTAAAGCTATCTTATCAGCTCTGAAAATATTCCTATAAATAAGTTAGTAGGCTTAGCAACTGATGGAGCTCTTGCGATGGTAGGTAGAGAGAAGGGATTCATAACCTTGAGTCGTAAAGACAACAGTTTTCCCGAATTTCTGTCTTGCCATTAATATACCAAAAGTTCACTGTGTGGAAAGTTTTAAGTATGATGTAGTCAAAACAGTCATGAAAATATTAAACGAAATTAGGACATATGAAATTCAGAGACGTTTGTTCAGAGCACTGATTGATGAATTAGATTGCCAGTATAGTGATCTAGTGCTTCATACGGAAGTTCGTTGGTTGAATGGAGGCAGAGTTTTACAGCGTTTTCAACACTTGTCCTCATCCTTAATAGAATTTTTGAAAGAACAAGGCGAATCCTTTCGTGAACTAGAAATCCTGCTTGGCTACAGAATTTTGCTTTTCTCGCAGACATCACCAAAAAGTTAATACTTAAGTTGCAAGTTCAAGGTAGAGATAAATATATTGGCGGAACAATTTCAGACGTTCCTTCAGTCTCCAAAAAGCTGGAATTGTGGGATAAAAATATCATTCTAGATGAATGGAAACACATTGCCTGTTTGAAGCAAACCCTTGAAAAGAAAGGGTCTTTAATGCCTCCTCAAAACAGCAAATAATACGTTGAAATTATTTCGGATTTGAGACGCTTCCAAGATTTCAAAAGGATTTCAATTGTTGTGCAGTTTGACAAATTGCCTTTTAGAGAGATCGATGTTGAAAGGGTTCTCTACATTGCCATGCAGCATTCCGATTTTCAAGAAGATAATGCTGCAGTGGGGATAGAACTGAGTGATTCTGAAAATTATTTACCTGTAAAATCTCTTTCTTCAAGCTCTGAATAGTATAAAATATTTGGCCTCTTGTTCCTAAAGAAATACCTAATTTTGGTCCATGCTTAGCTCAAAGTTAAGGCAATGTTCAGCTCTACATATCTGTGTGAAATTTCCTTTTCCAGTGTGACATTTATTAAACATAATACAGAAACAGATTCCCTGATGAACACTTGGACAACTGTATTCGAATGGCAGCCACGACCTACTCTCACAACTTTAAAAAATGACTTGTTGATGACAAAAAAGAGTTCCATCCTTCTCACTAAATTTAATAAGTCTGATAAAAATATCTTATTCCATTTGCTAATTTTTTTCTTATGTACAACTCAATTTCAATTTCTTCTTGTTATATACAATTTAATTAAAATTGATTTCATATTTACTAGAAATGTAAGTTATAAGCAATAAACAAATGTAACATTTTTTTTAAAGTTGATAGTTCTTTTGGTTGTAGGCTCACACTGGATTTAGAAAACGTAACGGTACAGAGGCTTAATAAGTTTGGCGACCACTGATCTAGACGAACACTGCACGCTGAATTAATTCTTGATGCATTGCATTACAATGCTAATTACAGTTACAGTCTTCATCCAAGTGTGGTCGTTGGAAAGATGGATAAATTATAATGTATTGCCGAGCCCTATAATTTAAGAATGAAGCACCAGGAATGTTGCTATGTTGGTAGGAAAGTGAAATTGTCCGCATCAGATGGAAAAAAAAATATTGTGCATCCAAAAGAATTTCAATAAACAGAATTAAAACACGAACACTTTCTTTCCTTTAAATAGCACTACAGTGCATGCCGGGTAACAGCTAATATAAAATATTGAAAGAAAAATAAATATATGTTGCCATCAAATGTTATCATCATGTATTATTTTTAAAGAAATAATATTATAGGGAATATATTAAAACAAACTGTGTAGAAAAACAAATTAAAGGTTGATGTCACCAAATGTTGTCGTGATTTATTATGTGTAAAGAAATAATACATCACATATAAAAAAGGTATGAGAATATTTTATTCTAAAAATATATTATTTTAAAATATTTGGCTTTTTTTCGTCAAATTTTATGTGGCATAGATGTGAAGAAAATAACGTTTAATAAATAAACTAAGAAAACAAAAATTTAATAATTAAAAGATAAAAACTTTGTGTAAGCCTTCTTACTAAGAAAGCTGAGCATTGATATGATGAATTAAGAAAAGATTGAGGAAAAAATAAAGGGCAACGCTAACATTGTATTTCAAATTCTAAAAATATGCTGCTTTCAAAAGTTTTATGATTTTCTATTGAATCTCATATCGCGGAAGTGTGAAGGAAGCAATGTTTAGTGTGAAAAAAGCGAAGCTAAAAAAATAAAAAATTCGTGTATGTCATCTTGTTAAGAAAAATGAAGTTTGATATAATAAAGTGAGAAAAGACAGAAAGAGGCATAGAACTGCATGGCAATACTTAACCTCTACCAAGAGTTCTAAAAAAATGCTTTTAAGCATTTTGTGATTTTACTGTTGAATTTTATGTTGCGTAAATGCGAAGAAAGCGATGTTCAGTAACAAAGTCAATAAGAGAAAAAAAGTTGCTTTAGCGAGAGTGTTTCCAAGAGCAGAACTAAAGAACAGCGACAGCATAAAATACGTGAAAAAATGCTCTGGTGGTAAAGTTAAAATTTGAACCATCCCTCTCCTATTTTTCTTTAAAAAATTGTAAAATTCTAATTAGTGATGCTTATTCTGATTTGAAATGGAATTAAATTATTTTGAATAAGTCCAAAAATTATCAGGAATATCATTTCATTATTTTCCTCTCGTTTCGAGGAGCAATCAAAAACACATGTTAAACAATTAAATTGAACTTAACACTAAAAAATTTATCTTTTGTAATAACTCAATAAAAAACTGAAATCTGAAGACAAAATAGTCTTTTGTTAAAATAAGTAAATAAAAAGAGTTTTACAATTCGAATATTTATTACTTCACTGACAATTGTAAATAAGTATAGGATTCGTAAATAAAGCAGCAGAACAGTAAATAATCAATAGAATTTCTACTAAAAGAAAAAAAAAATGTTGAAAAGAAGGAGATAAATTTAAAAAAAAACATGCATTAAATAAACATCATTTAAATAAGCATTAAACTAACTCCAAATAAACAGATTAATTTATCAGAATCCATCAGAAAATTGATTTTTTAGTGTTTCACGACTCAAATATTTACTGAAATGCAAATGCGGGAATTTCTCATATTTTTATGTTTTTTCTATACACGTTTATAAGGTATTTTTCACGCCTTCTTGGTGTAATGGCCAGCACACTTGGCGCGTATTCGGGAGGTCCGAGGTTCGAGTCCGAGGCAGATTTTTTTAGTTTCCTCACATCGAAAAGTTCTAAATGATTCTAAGGTGGCGCAAGAACTAAAAAAGGTGGTGGATGATGATTCTCCAGAACCAAGATTTCACGACTGGCCCCCTAATTCCCAGTCGCTCTTTAAAAGGGGGAGTGTATAAGGTTTATCCCGACTTCTTAGTAAGCCTCCGTAGTGTAGTGGCCAGCACAATCGGCGCGTATTCGAGAGTTCCGAGGTTCAAGTCCCAGGGAGAGCATTGCTCATTTTTCACGTCTCTCAGCATCAAAATTCCTAATTACTCTACAAGTTATGTTATTAAAAGAATTATCTATTTCCATTAAACATAATGCAAAATATACTTATTTCTATAGTATTGAACGATGAAATTATCTTTATTTTTGAAGTCCATAACCCATGTATATATGGATATTATAAAGGCTTTAAAACTAAATACATAATTATAGGCTTACTTTTCTCAACCGGTGGCCAAGGTATGAAAACCACTAAAAGTTTGATCTATATTTGAACACAGCGAATGGTCTAGCTACATGGTTTGTCAAAGTTATTTTTACAATGCATAATATCAATACGAGTCAGTTTCACTGATAAATTTCTCCACGAAGACAAGCCTCTTGATAGGCGGATAACCCTGATAAGTTAAGTGAATTATCGCTGAGTCTGAAGTAAAATACAAAGCCTTGAAAATTCTTAAAACAACTTTTTATTTAACAAAACTTGGAACATAAATGCACTTCTCAGGCTCACAGAAATCAGCCATCACTAAACTAAAGTCAAATTCAAAATTTAAAAACGTAGTCTTGTATTCAAAGACTACACAATTTTATTTAAATCTAAGTTGGTTCGATTTAAATGACGACCGCTATAACTCATAAGCCGAATAATTACAGTTTTACAAAACTGGCAAATCTGAGTCATATGGCTTCGACAGGCAGAAATATGCTCTGCCACACAGTCCCGAAACCTCAACTTAATATTCTCTTACTCATTTACATTTCTGGTAAGGAAACGGAAAGAAGAAATTATGTAAACTCTGAAATTATAAGTAAGTGGTTAATTCAAAACAACAGTAAATCTACACACTTTTTATTTAAGGTATTTTAAAGCGTATAGTGTATTAAAGAACATTTTCAAAATTAATTCGAAAAGTCTGGTAATGAATGGCAAATTTATAATAAATGTAACTTCTATAAAATATTTCTCGTGCAAGTACTAACTGTCCCATTTTCGTAATTGAATTTTGACTGAATAGAATTTTTTCGATTTATGTAAATATTTATGTATTTAATTTTATATATGTTTATATAATTTTTTGTTATGTGAAAAGTAGTTGTGTACTTTTACCCCTTGTGGAATTTAGCGAGCTTTAATTAGTTGACCCTCTATCATCATTTTGTATTTTCAATTTTAAACAAAATACATAAGCGGGAAATTTCTGTCTTCTTTTCTAGGTCTGAACGTTAAGGAAAATGCTTGCTATTTTTATTATAAATTTACAACACGGGAACACGGATATTAATTTATTTAACGCATTTAAGCATTACGATTGCAACGTTCAGTAAATTAACTGTTGACTATGTTGGGAAAAAATAATACATTTTTAAAAATATTACTTGGAAATTAATAGTTATTTAATTTCAAGAATGTAAATTGATCACTAATTGCATTGGACTTAGTACAGCCCATCAAAGCCATAATATCTTTCCTGTATGCTTGTAACTCATTAAAGACTGATTTCAAACATAACATTTATTTGAAAAAAATGTCAATTGTTCCTATCTTCTACAGCCTTAGAGGAGGGCTGTAGGAATTTAAGCTTAATTGAAATTATATTTGACTTTTTTCATATCTACCAATAATTCGTTAAGATAATTCATTCCATCAATATTCGCTACCAGATTGATATTGAGGGCAATCACGTCAGTCATATTGCATCGTGATAAAATTAAGCACATATAAGGTCTTTCACCAACAAAATTAGCGTTTGCACCTTTTTATATAACAATTAGAACACATAATTATAGTTGTCGAATAAAAGAATAATTTACTAATAGTCGCTGAGTAAAAGAATAACTTAACAATAATCAACGAGTAAGAGAATAATAACTTATTTACAATTATACTAGTTTTAAAGACATCTAAATACGCATCCCTAAAACGGAATGTTCTCCTTCAATGGATTAACACCAGCTTTCAACACGACGGATATTTATTACTAACATCCAATGAAGCAACATCAGATGCACGTAAGAAATCCATTTTTTTATTTATATAATATTTATACATAAATGTATTTTAAATATGGTCAAACAGGAAATATATCCAAATTATTATTTTGTATTAAATAAGCAATTTAGTGGTTAACAGCTAAGAGTCCTAATCTAGTCTGCAATAAAATGTTTATTTAGCTGAAAGGAAGAAAGTTAAAGGATGTAACTTTGATGTCTGAGCCTATAAGACATACTGATTACTCGATAGTTGAGCTGCTGTAGTTTTCTATTCTCTGTCACTAGAAACAACATTGCCTCTCCTGAACCCCATCTGCAACTCTGTTGTAGCTAATTCCTTATTCTAGTTTTATTTGTAGAATAAATTATTTCTTTTTGTCACAAAGCTGGAAAGATCCACAAAAGCGGGATCTTACGAAACGCTTCAATTCTCCCTTTTACGTTGATGTAACCGAAACTACTCCTTAACTTCCCTCTATTCAGTAACAGTGAACCAATAAAATGTGCTTGCACTCAGCCACATTTGGGATTCAATTACTCTCTGTCAGGAGTCTTCTACTGAAAGGACTGTAACCTTACAATGGGATGTGTGAATATACTGAATTGGAAATCTTTGCGGATAAAAGGATTTCGATGGCTTGGTTTATAGATTTGATTTTCTGTATTAAAATGAAATTAAGTCAAATGACATTGTCCTGTTATTTTGCCTCTATAAATTTAATATCAAATGCTAATGTTTCCATTATTAAAAACAAAGGAGTAATTAGTGAAGGGTTGGTGGAACCTTGCTCCCTGTGAAGAATGATAAGATAACAAATTTTAGATAAATATAAATATTTTAATAGAATAACTAAGAAACGTGTTGAAGGCATTTAAGGACCTTTTCTAAGCTTATAAAGAAACAATTATCCCATTAATAATTCTTTATCATTGAAACAAAATTCAAATAGGCCGCGTATCTAAAACAAAAATTAAACCTAAACTGGGCGGCACAACCAGACCTTAGAGAGCCATGCCCAAGAGTGCCGATATATCTACTTTCTAGACCGTGGGCTTCGGTATGCTTGTGCACCTTTGTCGAGATAAGTGGCCAGCTTGTCGCAGGACTCCCGGTGTTTAGTCCCCAAGCGAGCTTGGTACTCATTTTATCGCCCCCTCAAGGAATGAAAGGCTGAGTTAATCTTCCCCAGCCCGAAGGCAAAAGCAGTATGCATACAATTATAATTCAGTCTGGTACTTTATGAGCTTCTGTCACGGATCTTGGTAGATAATCAAATATCGAACTGAAGACTTTTGTCATATTTTATAAGAAAAACTTTGTTCTTAAAATAAAGGCTCAATTTAAATATTTATGATAATGACTAAGGGCTAAAACATGAATATAATAACTCCGAAAGGGTTACTGACGGTCATTCTAGCATATGAAAGGATTCATTTTATGGGTATTTACAATATATTAAAAATAATACTTGTTCTGCTAAATATAAAACTGTACAAGCATGTAAACCCTCAGTCTTTAGGAAGTTAAAGCGAAATTTAAGAAACAAAACACCTGAATCTTAAATAAACGAAGTAGCTTTGCTATCATACAAATAATAAAGAAAGTGTTAATTACTTCCTAATATATGAAATAAACAGTTTATTTATTTATTGCAGCAAAACAGCTCATTTAAATCTCTAAATCGGTAGTCAGATAATTCATTAATTAGGAAACAATAAATGGTTAATGTTATGTCATTTTCAGGTTTTCAGATCCTCTACTGTTATGTTATTGTGTTGTGACTTTACCTCACTTGTCTGATAGTAACATCAGAACAAGACGATGGAATTCATCCTGACAAGGGGAGCAAGACTGCCCCTGTCGTGGGCAAGAGTCTTGAGCTTTATACAAGTGACAGTACGACTTCGCTCAGTTCCGACCTTAATTTTGATGGAGAGCACCCCGGTAGGGGACGAGTTTGAGGGTCTACCACCCCTCTCGAGAGGACAGTCGGCTAGGCATATATTTAGAGTCCCCCATGCCGCAAAGATACAATATATTTATAAATATCCATGCCTTCGCGGGGATTTGAACTTGGGCTCTTCGGTATCGCAGTAGGCTCCTCTAAGTAGGCCTGGGCGGCAGACCCTCTACTTCTATAGTCAAGTGCTTTCTGCGAATCTCTTGTAACCTACCTGCTGAAGCAAATGTTCTTTTATATTTAATGGATTTGCCCCTTATGATCTTAAGAAGAAAGATTTGAAAAAAAATATGTCTAAGGGAAGGACTTTTTAAGAAAATATGCATTATTTATTGCTTTAGTAAATATCGATCTTCTAAAAAATTAAACCGAAATTGAATAGCAAAATGTTTAATCAAACAATTAGAAGAAATCCATTGTTTTAATGTGCTACCAACAGGATTTGTTAACATTATATACGTAAAAATTTGCATTTTGATTTAAGCCAATTCAAAGTTAATGCTAAATTATAAAAGGTACAAGGAAATGAAAAAGAAGCGTAAATAAGGCATAAATTGTATCAGTTTTTTATCATTATGCAATTTTCTGCTGCGAAAATATGGGTTTTAAAGTAAATTTATTATTAATTTAATATGTAAAATTTCTTTCCAATATCAGCTACTTATATTTCACTCATAAATTTAGAATAAAATGAGTTCAAAGAGAAGGTCTCAGATATTTATAAGTCAGTTAGACTTTAAAAAATATAAGTTTTTATCTAAATCTGATTTCAGCAGCCTTAAATTAAGACGAATAATCAGTTGTTATTATATTATTTTTAGGTTAAATCTAATCAAATTAATGTCTTTTATAGTGTATTTAAATGGCATTAATCTTCTTCAAATTGCAAAAATATTGAATCAATAGTTATTTTTCTCTCAGCGTTTACAATGGTAAATGTAGGCATATTTCAGATCATTTAAATATTTAAGTTGGAAATTTCCCAATTTACTTTCTATCAGTAAAAACCATACGTTCTAACCGTACCGCAGAGTTTTCATAAATCTGCAATAGTTTTATAATACAGGGTTTGAAAACGCGGGAAGAAAACAACAGCGTTAAGAATATGAAGAATATAATCTATAGCAGTTACTTTTAAAATATAAATTATTGAAATCTTCAATACAATTTTACAAAACCATAGTTTTTAGGTCCATTCTTTAAACGTTTTATCAGAGAAAGTCAAAGTCTTATACTTCATTTTCTTCTCCATAATGTATGCTGTATAATTACTTGATTGTCACCTAGTAATTTTTCTCTGATAGGAACAACTGAATTATATTTGAAATTTTGTTTCCATTTAAATGCTGCGACTACTACAAATGTTTAATATGTAAGCAATATAAAATAAATATTCTGTTAAAAAAAGAACTCCATTGAAAAAATAACACAAATAAATAAACCAAATGGTT
>KK113939.1:262083-289926 GCA_000611955.2 Stegodyphus mimosarum
TAACTCCTAATACGTTTTTGAAAATTCTGTGATACCTTTTTCTCTTTTGCTTTTACTCTTAGTTGCAAACGAAGCAAATGAGAGTGTTTGAGCTACCAGAGACGTCTGCCTGTCTGTGAGATCATTTCGCAACGCTCACTTCGCATTTTGTTTTTGTATTCGTGCAAACGCTAACTGTAACTTTCACGCTTTACGTTTTTGCTGTGTTGTGTTCTAAAGTTGAAATCGGGAAAATAAAAGTTAACAGTCCACTCGCATTGATGTATTCTTATGTTTATTAATTTAAATTTAAAATATCGCTACGCAACATAATTTGGTCAGCATTTGCCGGAGTTTCGAGAAAAAGGGTAGCTTGTGAATAAGAATTCTACGTCTTCACGATGTTGTCGATAATACACTTTCGGTTCAGAATTCTCAAGAGATACGCTATGGATACAGTGTACGAGGTGAGTGGAAACTTTAACACATTTCAATTGCATTCGACATTTCTTTATTCCTGCTTTATTGTGATTAAAGTATTAGCAAAATCGAGAATTTAGAATATTTTCAAAATGTCAGATACAGAAAAAAAAACGCAAGAGAGTATTAAAAACACAGTTAACGAAATTCATCGAGAAAATAGCTTATGATAACATAGATAATGCTGAAACTGAATTAATCTTAGAAATATGTAAAATCCTTAAGGAAGATTTCAAATCTCTGTTTAGCGAAATTTATAGAAATTGTGATGATGATAAAATAGACACTTTCTTTGTGAAAGAACATGCGATCTTAGAGAAAATGGAGGAGGTTCACTTAAAAATTATTCGTAAGTAAAAAATCGAGAAGCTCGTAAATGCAAACCTGTCCTACCTGAATCAATCTCTGAAAGTTTAAAGTTACCAAAATTATCTTTACCCACAATTAGCGGAAATTTAACAGAATGGATAATATTTAAAGATTTATTTAACGCTAGTTTTCTCAACAATTCAAATCTTTCTGGAGCTCAAAAATTACAATCTTTAAAGAGTTCCTTAAAAAATTATGCTTATCGCATTATTCAGTCAATTCTCATAGCTGATCAAAATTTCAGTATTGCTTGGAATTTACTAGGAGAGAGATTTTCTAATAAAAGAGAACAGATATTTGCTTTTATTAAAAGAATTCTTAACGTTCCACAAATACAGACGGAATCTGCATCCTCGATATTAAATTTAGTAGATAATGTAAACGAAATAACTCGCTCATTGGAAATATTAGATGAAAGGGTAGATAATTTTAGTGATATTTTGTTGATGTATATTATTTTGCAAAAGCCTATGTTTCGACAAAGTTGTGGTGGGAGCGTCAATTGAAAAAAATGACGAAATACCAAGTTGAATGACTTGATAGGATTTTTGAAGAATTACTCTAGAACATTACAAAACAGTAAACCTTTAATTAGTAAAACGCACAAATCAGATAAACCAGTGTATAATACGGTTACTTCTCTGATTACTATTTCTACATGCTTATTTTGTAAAGAAGATAATTTTTTGCAGAAGTGTTCTAATGTTTTAAACTTACCAGTGCAAAACGAATAGAGTTTGTTAAGATTAATAAATTTTGTTTTAATTTCTTGTCTACTGTGTATAAAGTTAAAATGTGTAATAGTGCAAATACTTGTAAACATTATTTTAAGCATCATCATAGTATTTTGCATTTAGAAAATAATTTCAAACCAAAAATGCATCTAATTTCCCTGCACTGGAAACACAAGAGTTTGTTCCGAAATCGAAAATAAAAACAGAAAACAACTTGAGTGATGTTTCTCCAACTGTTTGTGCAAACAACTATGAAGATGACCATTTTGGAGCTCATGCTAATGGTGAACGTAGTCATGTACTTTTGTGCACTGCTTTAATTAAGGTTCAGAACTCAAAAAATGAATTCATAAGTTATAGATGTTTACTAGATTCAGGTAGTGAAAAATCATTCATTCGGCGGGAAACAGCTATCAATTTAGGATTGAATATAAATGATTCGAAGATATTAGTGTCATGCTTAGGTACTTTCAATACAACTATTACTGGAAAGGTTGACTTATTGTTTACATCTCATTTTAATACTAGTTACAGAATTTCTACGTCTGCTTACACAAGAGACAAAATTACAGGAAACATTCCTAGGGTAACATTACCTTTGAATTTTTAGGAAAGCTTCCGAGATTTAACTTTAGCAGATCCTACATTTCATGAATAGAGAGAAATTGATATTTGGCTGGTAGTTAACATATTCTTTACTTTAATCAATGGAGAGGTAATAAAAAGGGGCAAAAAGTTTCCATTTGCATTTTGTTCTAAGTTAGGATAGGTAATTGCTCGAACTATATATTTTGAGTTCCCAGACCATGAGCAAGTTTCAGTCAATACGCTAAACGTAAGGAAGGAGGAATTAGTTAAATCATTTTGGGATTTGGAACAAATTCCCACATCGAAACCTTTAACTAAAGAGGAAAGCTTGTGTGGAAACCATTTCGTGGAAAATCACGTCCGTAGTGAAAATGGTCGTTAGTCTGTAAAAATGCCATTCAAGCCTAAAAGAAATGAGTTAGGTAATTCCAGACCATCAGCCTTTCGTAACTTTCTTAGTCTGGAACAAAAACTAATAAAAACTCCTGAAGTATATCAACCATAAAGACTTCATGTCCGAAAATTTATCACTTGGACGCATGGCAGAATTATCCGATGATAATCTAGATAAAGCAACTTTTCATTATTATATACCTCATCATCAGTGCTAGTGCCAAACCTACATCAGGGAAATCGCTTACTGACACACTTATGAGTTGTCCCAAGGTACAAGACGACTTATTTACTATTCTTTTGAGGTTTAAATGCTATCCCATAGCCATTACTAACGATTTATTGAAAATGTATCGACAAATTCAAATTCATGATGAAGATCGCGATTACCAAAAACTATTATGAAGAGATGATACTTTGAAGCCGATTAAAACTTACAGATTATGCACACCTACGTAAGGCACTACTTCAGCTTCATATTTGGCTACTCGCGTACTCAAACAACTAACAATTGACGAAGGAGCTAAATTCCCAAAGGCAGCTGAGATAATATTACATAATTGTTTTGTTGATGATGTCCTATTTGGTTCAGACACGGTAGATAACGCGGTAGAGTTAATTTCACAACTGAGTGAACTTTTTCAAAGAGGTGGCTTTCAATTGCATAAATGGTGTACAAATGATCGCTCGATTTTAAAAACTGCATTGAATGCTCAGAACGCTAATTCTTCATGTACAGTAGTTGATACTAAATCAATAAAATTATTGGGTTTGGAGTGGTATCCAATGCAAGACGAGTTTACTTGTCACTTTAAAAATCTTGAGAACAGAGAGTATTCTACTAAAAGAATGATTTTGTCTTCTATGTCGAAAATCTTTGATCCACTTGTTTGGTTAACAACTTTTACAGTTGCAGAAAAAATCTTGCTTCAAGATGTATGGAAATTACAAATCATGTGGGATGATCCCTTGCCAGTTGAAATCAATCAAATATGGAAAATCTATTGTGAAGATATCGCAAATCTTGAATGCATTCGTATTCCTAGAAAAATGTTATTGCCCAAAGCTACAAATGTAGAACTTCATTGTTTCTGCGACGCATCAGAGAAAGCTTACGTCGCAGTGATTTATTTAAAGTCTTCGAATAATTCTTCAGTTTCGGTGCAGCTTTAACATCAAAGACCAGTGTAGCTCCCCTGAAAGTAATTTCTATTCCTCGTTCAGAACTCTGCTCTGCCGTTCTACTAGGTGCATTTGGTTCAAGCTGTGCAGAAGTCTTTGCAAATTCATGTTGACAATATTTGCGTATGAAGTGAATCAATGATAGTTTTGTCATAGATACAATCAGAACCCACACGCTGACAAACCTTCGCAGCCAACCGCGTTTCAGAAATTCAATCAGTCTTACCATCATCGCATTGGAATCACATAAAAGGGGAAGAGAATCCAACTCATTTCGCATTAAGAGGTCTTTTGTCTTCTGAACTTTCTACTCATGACATATGGTGGACAGGTCCTCAGTGGCTTAATTCAAATAACATTCAGTTGTCTATCTACTTACCATTTTCAGAAGAGTCTTTAAATGAACAACGGAAAAAACTTTCTTGTTCAATTGGAACAGTCGCTTCGCAAATTCCAGTCCTTAATGAATTTTCATCATTCTTGAAACTTAAAAGAATCATCGCATGGTGTTTCCGATTTACGAATAATTCAGCTAAATCTACCGCAACAAGGATTAAGGGTTACCTTAAAAAGGAAGAATTGCAATACTCTAGAAATGCAACTGTCAGAGTAGTTCAAAGGGATGAGTTTTTGAATGAATATAATCTTCTGAAGGAGAACAAACCATTAAATTCAAATAGTAATCCTTTCTTTGAAACCCTTTATCGATAAGAATGGACTTATTCGGGTCGGAGGAAGATTAAGAACAGCGAACATCGCGCAGGACAGAAATTATCCTATTTTGTTACACACGAAACATCATATAACCCAAAATATAGTGAATCATTTTCACGAATTCTATCTTCATTCTAGCCCCCTGCTATTGCTATCGGTAATTAGAAGAGGATATTGGATAATCCACGTTAGCTCAGTTATAAGAAAACAGATTTGGAAATGTGTGAAATGCCATGGTGTACATACTAAAACATCTACCCAGATAATATTGTTCGTATCGTGAAGCTCAAAACTGCTAATGGAGTTTTCCAAAAGGCCAATTCACAAACTCAGTGTTTTGTCTATGAGTGATTAAGTTGTTTCTTTTCTCGTAAAGTGTCATAACTTTATACTTTGCTTAAATATAATTAAGTTAATGAATTTAGTTTCATTTCATAAATTTCACATTATGTTGCCTTGTGCATATTTGAATGACATTTTTTTGCATAATTTAATATTGTTTCACTTTGTAATAACAATTTCATTTTGTAAACGGTATTTAAATTTTAAACGATGTTTCAACACCGGGCGGAATGTTTCCGCCACCAGAGTCATCTGCCTGTCTGTGAGATAATTTCGCAACGAAACGAAATGCGAAGATCGCATTTTTGTTTTTTCATTCTTGAAAACGCTAACTGTAACTTCCATGCTTTACTTTTTTGCTGTGTTTTGTTCTAAAGTTGAAATCTCAAAAATAAAAGTTAACAGTTCACTCGCATTGATGTATTCTTATGTTTATTATAATTTAAATTTAAGATATCGCTACGCAACAGAGAGTGTCCAACCGCTGACGAAGTTTCTGATAAAATAAAATCAGGAATGATGAGTTATGCGATCTGCCGCTTTTAGTTATTTAGTTATTTTTAGATGAAAATAAATTCGAATAGAAAATGATGCATAAATGAAAATGATTTCAATTATTAATTTAGCATCCTCTAAAATTTTTAACTTCATTAAATTCCTCCTAATTTTCCAAGACAGAAGCAGGTGTGGCCTTTAATAGAGCCCGTTTTAGGAATCTTTCAGCCAATGTCCCGATAATGTCCAAAAAATCGTCATCACTTTTATTAATGGATTTCCAAGATGTTTCTTCATTATAATGAGGAAAATTTAAACTTCAGTAGCTTCGCAACTCAATAAAAACAAAAAGCGGGAAGAGAAATGATTAAAGCAACAAATTTTAATATAACATCTAAAAAATAAATAGCTAACTACAAGCATGTTACATAATTACTCTAAAATCTGTGCTAATTAACGTTGTTTTTCTTGTTTTCAATTTTATTTGCCGTTTTATTTTTTTCTATTTTCTCATTCGCATTATAATCTGTAACAATTTCAAGTTCTTTGGCTTTCCTATCATTTGTGTTCGCTCATGTCGTAGAAGATGCAATTTTCTCAAGAAATCTTCTTTTGGATTCAAAATCTGTTAACTAGTCAAGCTTTAGACTTAGTTTTCAACGTCATTTTAATGATGGCACGGTTACGAACTGAAATGACTTGAAGACTCGCTCGAACGAACTGTGAACTGAACTGAATTGATCGTTCGCAGACGATTAAATGTAAACAAAACACTGTGGTTTACGTCTTCGTTCCATTTTATAGTACATGTTTAATGTACCTTTTGCAATTACAGGTTAAAAAGAAAGATTAAGTTTTGGATTATTGCCTTCTGTTTCCAAACCTCAAAGTATAAATATTTCAGAAGCGTTTCTCCTTAATCCCCAATTAAAAAAAGGGTAGGCTTTACCTCTTGATATTGTTACTGATTTTCTAACGTAAAAATGATCTGTTGCGGCGTTCAATATGCTTTTCTCTCTGAGGTTAATTATGGGTAGCCTTTTTATAAAATAAGGGGGCTTGGGACATTTACTTTCCTTGAGCCAATTATACATTTATTAATACTCTTAATTTATATAAAATAAGAATAACCATTTTTAAGTATTGCGATAAAAAACAGTCTAGATATCAAATGTAGAAAATCTATAGAATATTATGACATTAAATCTAATCCATAAAGTATTTAAGGAAATGGATAAACATAATAAAAACGTGCAGTCGTAAATGCTTGAGAATATAATCAAACCCCACGAAGAAAATTTTATAATTAAAAAGTTTAATATTTTAAATATAAGCACAATAGAACGAAATGTGTAGAAATATTCAACTATTTTACACATCGACTTAAATAAGAATAATATTTATTGCAGCCAACACATGGAATTAAATCTTTATTGTTGGAGGAAATTAGAAGTAAATTTAAAATTAATTTCAAATTTACTCTGCGTTTGTTTTCTACACTTTGGTTCGAAAATAAAATATTAAAAGTCGCTATTGCAAAAAATATAAAAATAAATGCATTTTATAACTTGAATAAATATAATGGCACGAATGAATGTAGAATCTTATAGCATATACTTTATTACGAATTTTTATCATAGTAATTATATTTTGTTCTGGATGCGGACAATAGTATACACAAGAAGTCTGAGGTAGGAATTTCTCAGTCGACCAACTGCGTATAAAATAATATCTGTTGCAAAATATTATTGTGGTTATTGGGATCTAGAAGTATGAATTGAATTTCTTTTTAATTGCCTGTAATAATTCAAATTTAAGCAGAAAGGGCATGAAAGTATAAAGTATTAATTGAACTGTCTAGTAAAGATGCTTTACTCTTCTTTAATCAACGAAGAGAATTTAACATATTGCCAACGCTGCAATTTCTAAGTACTCTGCTGTACCTCTGGAATCCCAACCAGAGTTGTGTTACTGAAATCCACAGGTTTTTCCATTTACTTAACTGAATTTACTGCATTTCACGGATTACTTATAACCAATTTATTGGCATTTCATTTATTCTGACATAATAGTGTATCCAGACAATTATAGAAGCTAGTAGATTTAAATGTATTTAAACTAACAGTTAGAAATGTTAATCAACAGGAAATCAAAAGATTTGCTTGAAGAGAAAAGATAATTTTATGCGTTCCGTGCATGGAACACATTACTGTGGTTCTAATATGTGCTAATTATTGTTAAGAAACCGCAAGCCTTTTCTTCTCGGTTGCCTGAGCAGAATTGCCAGTAGTGAAATATGCGCAGACAAATTTAAGGCCCTTTTTATTTTGCCAGTTTTAAATGGCAAACGCTGCTGAGCAATGCTGTGAACGGAGCTGAAGATGTTATGCAATAGATGACAACTAATTTACTACTGGACTATAACATTCATCCTGGGTTGCCTCTCATGGTGATAGATTTCTAGGAACTACTCGAAAATTCTGTGTCAGATGTGTACATTCATCAATTTCATTAACGTGTGATAAGAACAAATAATTAAAAAATATAAATATTTTTCTAATCATTTAACCTATAACATTATTTTTTCGACTGATTATTTGCAAACTAATCTGAACTCATATATGAGCTGTTCTCAAAAATTTTAGTAGTAAAACATTTCCTAAGTTTCTTCGGTTTACGTTAAAAGAATAAACAATATTTAATTTTACATTTTTAGATATATATTTTAATTTAAAAACACGTTCAAAATTTCTTATGTCATGTGAATTCTGGTATGAATATTTAACTCTTATAAGCAATGAACCTAATACCGTTTTTCCTCAATTAAAATTTTCTAGTAAATTAAGAACTTTATTCGTAAATTGCGAAAATAGTTTTTATATGAAAATGAAAATTTATAGAACTGGAAACTAATAAGTATAGCTAAGATTAGACTTAACAAAAGTGTATTAGAAGCATTATTATTAGAAGCATTTAAAAAGGCATGCAGGTATTACGTTTTGTACAAAGCAAAATTTAGTATTCGATAAAGTAAAAAAATTTTCTCTTTCAACATAAACATACCATTTTTTTTTCTTTTCTTCATCTGTTTCCACCCGGAAAGTTTCCATCCGGATGAGTGCTTTGATAAATGCTCTGATACTGTTGTGAGAGCTTGTGGGACTGGATAAGGACACCAAGAGTTTCTCTTCAATCATTATTTTAGCATATCATTCCAGCGGGAAAAATTCATTCATTCTTTCGTAATCTATCATTCATACGTTGCATTTAACATGGCCGGGAGAACTACTGTCCGGAATATTTTGAGACTATCACTATGAACGTCAGTAGAGTGATTCTCCTAAAATTTCTTTAGTTTTTAAATATAAGTTTCTCTTTGTTAAAAGAATTTTCTCTTTCTTAAAATTCTTTTGTGATTAGTCAAAATGTTCATAAAATGTTTTAATAGAAAATAAAATATTCTCTATGCAGATAAATTGATGAATGATTATTGAAAAAGCGGTTATCACTGTTAAATAAGAAAATAAGTAAAATGAGTCTCTAAGAGACATAAGGAACTTAAGAATAGAACAAACGTGAAAACGAAGAGTGCCTTCACACAATAGTCGAAAACGGAATGTTTACTGCATGGCTGGATATACAAACTATTTCACCCGAAGTATGCTTAACAGGAATCTGTTACATGCTTATTATATTCATTCTGATTAAAAGTTATTAAAAGTAGGTCTGGGCGAACTTTATATAGACACTGTAGTTCTTTTTTTGTTCGGCCAGAAAATATAAAAATTGAAAAAGTATTAGCAGCGTTGAAATTGTGAAACAAACTTTGTTCGTCCGTTGAACTAAACATGAAATGAATACGGAATTTCTTGCGCTGGAAAAGTATTTTAATTTATTACATTTCAGTACATTAACGGAATATATTAAATATATCTTGAAATTACACATCTTAAACAAGAAAACCTTATTAAACTCACATAATTAAAACGAGGAGTAATGAATATGCTAAAATCCATAAATGGCTAATAATGAGATAAACAATGCTAACGGATGCAATGGCGGATAAAGTAATGTTTAAATCAGTTTTCCAAAATGTTTTTCCAATTTTAGAACTCAAAGCAAGATTTTTTATTGCAGTTTACAGACAATGGTTGCAGGTTCTCATAGAAGTAGCTGGTTCTCCGATTTCTCTAGCCAACATTTATGACAGTTAAACTTTCTCGAGCTTCTCCTTATGCCACAACTCACAGATGAAATTTCGTTACACATCTCGGCGCAATTATACAACGCACGATGACAGCTATGGCCCTTATTTTTAAATTTTATTCAATAGCTTTCATCACAGATAAGAGATTTTTGATAGTAAAGTATATTTTAACATATGTGCCATTCCAGGACAAAGTTCTCAAGAAACATTGAAGAAAACCTGAAAATAAATGAAAAAGTAAAAGTGATTTAATGTTCAGTACCTGATAGATACTAATTTATGTTTAATACCTTTTTGTACCCTAGCCAAGTTAAACAATTCAAAATATGCTGAAAATAAATTGTTTTCCAAAATTTCTTAAATATGATTTGTAATTCATTTTTCCTTGCTACAAGAAGAGAAATCCTCATAGATTATCTACAACTATTTAGCTAATCGTTTAGGCCAACTGGAAGAAAATTCACATTAATGAGTGGATCGTATAGTGGTATTCTGAGTAAACGCGCTTGTTTTACACCTGGGAACGGCCGTTGGAAAATGGCTTGCAATGGTTATCAGGCACCCTGCCAATTAAAAAGAGTTCATTCCAAGTCTATGACACCATAATCAATGAAATACCAAATATAGTCTCCAATATAGCTAACATATCTTTACTAAAATAAAGGAAACACCAAATAAAAGAAAGAATTCACTTAATCTCTTTATCATTTATTTCGTTACTTTTAAATTCTGACACATCAATTACAAAAAAAAAATAAGCAAATCAATCTAATCACATTTATTTTAATCTTTATCTCTATCTTTATCTCCCGGGAGGAAAAGGAAAACGAAAAAAAATATAACCTTTTGTTCTTAATCAAATAATTAAACCCCTATCATTTTCCTTTATCAATATTAAAATTTTACATACATTACACTCAAAATATTGGCCAAGAGTTACAAAATGTTATCTCTGTGGTATCGCACTTGGCGAGAAGATTGATGAGGTGAACGGAAGAAACGGATTCTCAGAGTCCTTGACAGTCTAACCATAACGGGAAAAATTTCTCAAAAGAGATATATAATGGGAGAGCAATAAAGAAAAAAAACTTATCTTAAATTGCAGCATGACCCTGGGGCTTGGTCTCAGCAAGATACCGGTCCCTGGCACATCTCTTCCTTCGGCCATCCGCTGGAATTCTCAATAGAACACAACCAGGGTTCACGGCTTATCAGACTACCTTCCGAACACTCCTCGAACTGGCAGCAGGTGGGCACGTTTGGTAGTTCAAGAGGACGATCCTTTATTCTGAAGAGCAGACATTCGGTGGACCCACGGACGAGACAAGCGCCGCAATCAAATCAGGGGCTACCGCGACGTAAGAAACCCAGCAAGGAAAATTCTAAAACTTCCAGCAATAACTCCAAGCTTTTGAGCTCCCTTCAACTCGCTCAAAAATATACACGACTTCAAGATCCAGTACTCCGGTGACAAGCGTCTCAAAAATTCTCCCTTCCACTTTGGGGTTTCAGTCAAAAGTCACGAACAATCAAAATACTGGCTCCCGTTAACAAGGGGCTAACATCTCAAAATTCTCACTCCTCCTTCGGAGTTCCAGTAAAAAGTGACGAACAACTCAAAAATCTTCCCTTCAACAAGCATACACGCTATGTCGGAGCTCCCGTTAACAAGTAATCTAACATCTCAAAATTCTTACTCCTCCTTCGGTGTTCCAGTAAAAAAGTGACGAATATTCAAAATTCTTCCCTCAGCTCTCCCAAAAATACGGGCTGCCAGAAAACCAGAATTTCTCTCACTTTCAGGGACCAAAATTCCAATTTTCACCCAAACTGACAAACAGTCAACTGCGCATGCGCGACCAGCCAAGATTCCGGTCAGACACGGTCCCTTTTCTTCGCCAATGTCTACTGTCCTACCAAGAAGGTGACACAGCAACTCTTTAAATTTTCTCACGTACACCCTTTTCCCACGGCGACGAAAACAAAGAAGATCTTTCTAGAATGTTCCAAGTTGACTCATCCTTACCGATCAGCAGAATGACACTGCAAAACTTCGTTCCTCACCAATCTTTCCACCCGCGAAGAAACGCCATAATTAAATACAAGGATATAATATTGAAGCATTATATTTTTTTTTCTCAAACAAAAATATAAATATTACCAAACTAAAATATTAATACCTTAATTAGTAATTTAAATAATTAAATAAGATTCTGAATTTTCTAAATGAAGGAAATAATTAACTTGAACTCTTTTTTTTGAATTTGCAGACAATCATCAACACAACATTTCCTACATAACATTAATTTGCCCATATTAAAACAGAAAAATTAATAAATAGTCTTCTTATTATATTTTATGATTGATACTAAAGATAATGTTTGAAGTAGGGAAATCATATAAATAATTAAACAACTTAAAGGATTCCTGTGAGAGAGTTCTTAAAAATTATCTTTATTTACTCTGATCTGTGTTGTTAATATTTGCTTTATTTTCAGCTTCATTAATATAACCTTTTTTTACCGTGGAATCTTTTATTGCTTTTTCATTTTTCTAAAGCTATTTGTTATCAAATACATAATTTTAAACGAAGAATGGTACTAAATAAAATTTACTTCAAAATTAATTTCTACTTTTATGAAGGAAGAAGTAGTTCCATAAAGCCGCTGTTTCAAATTAACTGAGTATTAAAATTTAATGACCTTTCAAATTTTAATTTTATGGTATGCAGTAGGAATTTGAATGAATTCTTTTAAATATATTTTTCACCTTTCTCATTTTAAATGTAACTTCTATTCTTATTTTTTTTAATAATTTCTACAGCGGTAACTCAGGTAACATGCCCTTGAACATTTCATTAATAGCTTGCTCATTGAACATAATTTGTGAATAAAATTATTTTGAAAGCTCTTATTACTTTTTAATATTTGGTAAAATTTTATTTAATTTATATAAAAAAATGTCAGTAAGAAGAGTAGTTGAATATATCGTAAATTCGTCTCAGATATTGTGATAACCCTGTCTATCATTCCAAGAAGCGCACAAATTACTTTTAGAAAAACTAACTGTGCTGTATCCATGCTCCAGATAAAGGGAGTGTTTTTTTTAAATTGAGACTTTTAATGTTTTTTTCGGAATTTAGTTCTTGGTGCTCACAGATAGTTTTATAGTCTACACGCAAAATCAGTAAGATTTGTTTTTATTTAATCCTTTAAAATAGCTTCTTATTGCTTCACAGGGGCACACATGTTCTAAGGCAGCAAAATAATACCTTATTTATGACTTCAACAGTTCCTATGGATCTGAATCAATATCTAGTTTTCGTTTTGACAAGAAATATCAGACCACTTTCTAATGTAAAATTTCATTCTATTCTTGCTTGATTTATACAGACCTGACAACTCATCAGAGACATTTAAGTTTTGTCTGCGTTAATCGAAGTGAATTAAAACGTGCAGGCCTTACAACTGTAAATAAGAACAAATATCGTAAAAATGCCATATTTAATCAACATAGCAGTCTGACCTAACAAAACGAAGCGCGTTGTTAGATGGCCTACAAATGAAAATTCTGAACCAAAAGTATATAATGTATGACAGTGGAAACAATTTAACTTATTACAATAGTCAGAAAATTAATTTGAAAATTTGGAAATGTTATCAGAAATAAAATCAAGATATAAATTTTTAAGAAATATTTTCATTAATGAAAACAGAAAGGAAACACGCCGAGTAAAATATAAAATTAGTAACACAACAACCTTGAGTTTGGCCTAGATTTATGTCAAGATTATAATCGATTTCGTGGGCAAATAGGTACAGGTCTCTTTTCGTTAGAAATAAGCGTCCGTCTTGCAGATTTCTTTATTCTTGAAGGAAAGGGAATTGTACCTGTTTCCTCACGAAATCGATTGAGATCTTGACACAAAGCTACGTGAAATTCAAGGTTGTCGTGTTACTAATTTCATAAATATGTACATTGCTTTTAATTCACTCAATGAGTTCAATGCACAATTTTAATTTTTGATATACTGAAGAGTATGTGCACGTCGAATGACAGCATTTCTGAGAACTTGCAGTTTTTCCAGGCACCGTAGGGGGATAAATGAACGTTATGCCTTACAGAATAAAAGACCGTCTCAGGCAAAAAGGATGACAAAAGCCTTGCTAGTGTAGATTAAATCTGAAAACTTTACTTCGATGTATAGATTACAAATGAGTAAAATGTAAGAAATCTTCATAACGGGTGCATTTTGAATATTTCTTTAATTTACTGACACTTCACATTTTTTATTTCTTACATTTTACATTATTGTAAAAAATAAAGCATAAAATAAGGCTTTTGATTTTGAATGCGATTAATGATATTTGCTTAGGCAAAATTGGACACTATTTTTTCCTGAGCTTTTGTTCTGCATTTCCGCACAGTTTCTATTAAAAATTGAAGCTTGTGGTTTTTGGGCCTAAGTTTACGTTTAACATATCATTAATAAGAATGGAAGAGAATCAAACTACAAAGTTTACGTTTAACATTGTAGTTTGATTCTCTTCCATGGAAATTTTGTGAAAACGTTTATCCTTGATAATCCGAACTGTTTATTATATTTCATGTCATATCTATATGGATTCAGAAGGCAAACTTGACTGATGTCGTCCGCTGTATATATGCAGAAATGCCCTTATTTCTTTCAAAATAGTTTCATTTTATGATTTTAAAAATTCTTTGTTAACAGTAGATATAGCTATGCATTTGTTCTTCTTTACCGATAATTTTTTAAATGCGAATGTGAATCACTATCATCACTTGATGAAAGTATCACATTCTAGAGCTTAAAAAAGAGAAGTTATTCAAGGTACCCTTTGACAGTAAATTGTATTTCATATTTTAGTTACTATTACCAGAGTTTAACGAAAATATTTCGTTGCTTTCAGGTTATAAAAATTAGTAAATTTTAAAAAATTCTGTTACTTCATTTCATTTTGTAAATATTCGAAAATTGCACTTGCCGAGTTTTTGATATACCATATTATAAGTCATTTTGAAATTTTATATCTAAGTAAAGACATTTTTTGCTTTATTTTTTTAAGTAAAGTCATTTTGAAATAAAAAAAGCCAAACAAATAAATTTAAAAAATCAAATCTTAAAAGATTCAGATTTTAAAGTAACAACAGAGGATTTGTTAAGGTTTTTCGTGCTCTTGTCGAGCTCGCATTTTATGGATCTGTTCTTTGACTCACATTTTCTGACATAATATTTTCTTATCTTTGAAATTTGATTAACAAATATCACTTTCTTCGCATTAACACCACATAAAATTCAACAGCAGAATCACAAAACTTTTAAAAGCAGCATATTATTAGAATTCCCGATACAGAATTCAATGATGACATACACGTTTTTTGGACCAGAAGGGCTTTTTTTTTCTAGAAGATCATTTTTGTTGTACGTTTGACTTTTCAATTAACTAGCCACTGGCTCTGCTAGCCCTCTACAATAGTTTCCATAAATAAGAAAAAAAATACATATAAAGGTTTTAATAAATCCAGCTAGTGTGATTTCATGGGTCCAGCCGGTAAGTAATACAAGAGACTAAGAACTGAGTTTACTGCTTTAAATCGCTTAGTTGACAGGTATATTAAATTTAAAAGAAGGATGTCATAGCTTAAGCTAATCTTGAGCTTCGTGGCACACGAACGTGCCTCTCCTCTCTTGTGTTGTCATTGGTTCTTTGCAATGCTCCTCGCTGCAAATGTACGCCTGCAGTTTTCGCCATACGTGTATCGTTCCAACATCATTTACAGTTTTTTAATGCGCTGATCAATTTGCGCAGGAAAAAAAGCGGGTGTTTTCTTTCGAAAATTTCAAAACTGTCACTATGAGGGCTTATTGTTTTAAATCAGCCCAATGTTGAGCGCATACTTTCAAATAACAATATTGTTGCGTGCGTACGGGTTCGCAATAAATTAAATGCGTACAGGTCCGATAATAGATTAATAAAATTTATTTTTATCAAAAGAAGTATTTCAGAGCTCTGGAGTTTTCCAAAGAAATATTCGTTCAAGTCTTTGTAACATTACACAGTACAATCAGTAGTTACACTTCCAACTACTAAGAACGTTAAACACAACGCAATGTAAAGCGAATCTAAAGAGAAAGCTAATCCGATCTCAAGCTAAATTAACAAGTCGCAACAATAACAACTAAACAACTAACTAAGAGCAGGTGCTTTCTCTCCGGCCTTATATAGTTTTCAACTGACCGCCGAGATATTTCTAATACTTTCTGCTTCCCAAATTTAGTGGAAAGCAATACGAGAGGGGAATTACAGTTACAGCTAACATAGTGGTCAATAACTTTTATTCAATTTCAATACATATTGCGGTGATACATAGACCGAACCCAAATGTCTGGCGATTTCTCGCCAAATTGCCGAGATACTCATTTACTCAATGTTAAATGCACTTGCCTCTTCATTCTTACCTTTCCGGCATAGCTTCTCTCTTTAGAATTTTCGAATTGCACTAAACAGAAAAATACATCAGTTTCATATATAACTGCACTAAAATTATCTATGTACCGTAACAATACCTGAAATTTTATTTCAGTTAGTTGAGCGGATATGCTACTAGGGCTTTATATAATGGGTATGTTTTTTATGACCAACCCGCATATTTCCTAGAAATATTTGACCTAAACAATTGTGCTGCATGACTATAATTAAAAACTTTAAATCTGGTTATAAAGTTTGCGCATTTGCATGCTGAGAATTAATATCTTTAAAGAAGACTTACTAGTCAACATGGCGAAGTAGTTTTGGGGTAGTTTTGGGAATGCCTTATTTTGATATTTTGTTATACTGTTTTTTAAATATTTAAAATGTGTTAAAACATTTACTAAATTCTCTATCTGCTTCAAAAGTGTTAATCATATGTTTTACTCATGTTATCAAAACAACGTAAAACCTTAAATTAAGGTTATTTGTATTTTTTATGGTTCACAGTCATTTCATTTTCTTCATAACTTTATTCCTAGTGAAAAAATAAATGACTGCTTAAATCTTTATTATAAAGTTCCATCGATCATGTTTTTTTAAACCTTACTGTTGCATTTTTCGTAATAGTAGATTTTAAATCCAAGTGCTTATATAAAATTACTTGGGATTGCAGATTTGCATATGCAGAACAAACCTGCAGATCACTAAAACTTAGAATAAAGTAAAAGATGTAGTATGCGAAACAGACAAAAGTGAAAAGTTTTTTTTTGGTAACACTTCGTTGCTGAGATAAGAACAATAGTTTAAAAATATTTTTCTGCTTTTGATCAATGCGTTAATCACAATAGCAGCATCTTAGAATGTTGGACTGAGCTCCAATGAAGTTGCAATCAGCGATATATCTTTTTTTAATTTTCGTTTATTTGCATTAGTGTTTACTTTGAATACACTCACTTGTTTAATATTTCATTACACAAAGTTAACAAACAAACTGTGCTTGTAAACGTAATACGCTTACAAACAACAAAAAAATTACAAAATGTTGGCTCAAACTTTTAATGGCGCGATTTAACTTCGGCTAGCTAAATGCTGGAATACAAACTTTCAGAGCTGGGCGATAAAATCAGAGCTTTGCTACCAAAAGCTCTATCTATCGCTAGAACTTTCAAATGCCTCACCTTAAATAGTCGTACCTCATTTGCATCTTGGTGAGAGCCAAAGAAAGGATCGGTGTCAGTAAAGATCTAAATCATACAAAAATTGGTCAATTAACATAAAATATACCTTATATACGTAATACAGCTTATAAAAGTGTTTCTTTATATTTATTAGTCCAAAGGGATTTAGTCCCGAAGGACAATTACTTTCGTTTTGCGATTTTGCGTCGATTCACTCTGAATGCCCGTTTCACTTTTCAAATTGTTGCCACTAAATGTTATCGCTCTGCATTAAATTTAAAAAAATGAAAAATCTGCATAAATGTATGCATGTTTCTCGCATTGTGATAAAACCTAGAGCCATCGAATTTTGAATGACGTAATCCTACTGCGAATATGGGCATCTGGAAGCCCTAATTTTGAATTTGAAATTTGCTTTATTATCGATTTTATGTTTTGTAACATTTCAACGAATTTCTGATTAACAAACTAAATGATTTCAAAGCGAGCAATGGCAACACTGTACGAAAAAAAAAATTTTATCTCCAGCGCACGAGACTTACGGAAATTCTAAAGATATGTTCATTTTAAAATGATTTTGCGATATTGATTTTGAACTGAATTTTATGGTTTGAGTACGTAGTACATGATATTTAATAAAAAAAAGGTAGCACACGAAACGTTAAAAAAACGCGCCTTTGGACGTAATTTAAAATCTGAAATCTTTCAGATTTTTTTTTATTCTTTTTATTTCTTTATGTTTTTATTTGCATATCTTATTTTTTCGGCTAATGGATAAAATAATTTCACAATAGTAATAATTTGTAAAGAATGTCAATTTCTGTCTCTTAGAAAAGGTAAAAAGACCAGTCAATGAGACAAATGTAATGTTAGATTATGAGGCTGACAACGTTTCAAAAATAAAATTATGTTGCAGCGCAAATGAGTTTTACTTAATTTTGCATATACTAAGCGCAAACATTTTAAAGGATTCAAAATAGAATATGAAATAAAAGTAAAAATTCTAAATTATCACTAGCCGATAGAATGACGAACTTAAATAAATAATGAATATGGTGGAGAAAAAACTGAATGTTTTAAATGCCAATAACAGAAATGAAATTTTTTTATCTGCCTAATTAACTTCCTCGTACGAAATAAAGGAAGTTTCGTCATCGCAAAAAACGTCAGGTAACATATATCACCGGAAATATCCATTTTTACCTTTCCCAAATCCATTTCGATTATTTTCTGGTGACGGCTTTACGTATAGACAAAATAAAGTAATTTACTTTCCAAAACGGACTGTGAAAGGGATTTAGTATTAATTCAAAATGGATTTTTTCATGACGTTGGTACATACGTATGAATGTATCATGCATAGCTTAAAAACGAAATCCCTTGAAATCTTGTATATTGGATTCACAATCGTTGATAATAGTCATATACTTACAATTACAGAAATGTTTTAAATGAGGAAAATATTCCAGCGAAATCTAACTTCTAATGCCGTATCCCAGTTCCTATACTTATACTTGGAAAAGTTTTGTACTGATTGCGAAGAATTAAAATTATAAGAAATTTGACTCCCGTGAGACAAAAATTAACTGGTATATTTAATTTCAAAATTTGCAATTTTCGATTTCATTTTCAACATGCCTTCAGGTATCAGTTAATAAAATTAGAATATTTCAAGGAAATAATTTTAAAGGATGTGCAGCAAAAATGTATGTATTCGAATAGGCCATACAAGGAAGTCATACGATTTATATTTGGTAAAATGTCTTCTCCATGATATTCGTTATTTAATTACTATAATGAAATAGTATATAGTTCTACTTGATTCTTTATATTTATATTTTCTTTCAAACTACTCTTCATTCTAAGTAGACTTTCCATTACTATTTCATTACCTCTTTAAACAGATGCGAGTGTAAACCAACTGATTTTTTTTTCGTGTCTGATAACTGTGATTAGTATATTTATGCGATACTCACGTAAATACTATGGATACCGTGCAATATCTATATCAAAATATCATGACTTATAGGAGCGTTCAGATAATTTTAGGTTTTATAACCATATAACTTAAGATATTTTCCTCAAAGAGGAAGCTTTCTCTGTTTAGTTTTCTTCCTAGTACCACTTTCGAGTATTATTCTTTTCTGAAGCCTACGGCACTGAGGTTTCCCTGCAACTGATTTGTTCGCTTCTTACTCTACAAATATTTTCTCAAGCTTTACTTCTGTGCCTGAAATCGAAATCGGTTCACGTAGCCTAGAGGTATTCAAGAACACAGTATTCTGTGCTATTTCAAATTAACGTCTTTGCTCAATGCCAAAACAGGAATTTCTCTCAGAAAAAGGTCCATAAAATAGAAAAGACTTTTAACCCTACGGCAAAGAATTTGATTCAGAAATGATACATTGTAAAACATGTCGCGGTGTAAATTCATTTCAAAGCGTTGAAACAAGTTTTCTTCGTATATTTATTTTTGTTTTATTGCTGATTTTAGATTTTGTTTTATTGCGTTTGTTTTAATATTCTGGATTTTAGATACAGTATGTTCAACGGTACTTTGTTATTTTGAATAGTGTGCTGCTACTAGCCGTAAAAATGGAAGTAGTATTTTCAAAAATTCAAAAGTGATGGTCAAATAAAAGTACTTGAATATACCTTGTATTATTATTCTTATCATGTGTCTAACACATAAATTGGTAATGGGTCAAGAGTATATTATTATCTTTTTATAAAACAACGAGATATTACTGAAATTAATACGTCATGTAGTTACAAACTAAGATACACAACATTACACAAAGTGTTCTTGCTTCAGTTTCGAAGGAAGCAAATTTTGCAACAGATTAGAAAAGTTAACAAGTAAAACTAAGTTGTAAATTTCAACGAAAGAAGCTTTCTCTAATCTTTATTATTTATTTTCCTTTTATTGTCTTTGATTTAATGAAGATAGGCAAAAAATATTTTCAAAAACTATATATGCATAAAAAGAAAAATACATGATTTTCGATAAATGCGTACCAACATTTAGAAAAATGTTCTCATTAAAGGCGGTTCCTTAAACATAACAAAAATGACTACTCTAGAAACTGCAGTCAACCTCATGGGTATACGATTTCTAATTGCCATATTAAACAAGTAAAACTACGTTTAACCATGATTCATTGTTCCGGATGGTTTTTGGCTTTTTGGAAGTTTTCTCAGATAACGCGATTACTAATGATGTTCAATAAGATGCTTATTTACGGTTTCTAAATTGATCACTTTTAGAAATGGTTTCTCATTACTTGGTATTTTCAAACAGAGATTTTCAGCGACGGATTGGATTACATAATGAGAAAGGGCAGGAAGGCTGTCTGCTTAAAGGAAGCGATATCTTTATGAAGGTTTTTTAAACGAAACTGTCTAGTATTCACGTTACATAGAGAGTAAATAATGAAACCCATTCTTCGGAATTTGAATCAGCCTTCAGTGATTCCATTGATCAGCCGTTAGCAAGCAACTTACAAAACGACTTAGGGGAAAAAAGAAGAAAAAACTAAAAAAGAGAACGTATTTCAAAGATTCTGCTACACAAAATTAGGATACGCAGGCAAATAAGGAAAAGGAAACTTAATTACTTTTCCAGTTTAGTAAAAATTTTACTGTCCATTTGTAATGCTTTTAAATCTAAGGAATCAATAATGTGATCGTAAATATTCCAAAAATGCATGATAAAATTACATTAGTATGTAAAATGAATGACGCCTGCCTGAAATTTGCAGATATTCCGCTTTTGTTTCAAAAGTAGTTGGTCATAGCCTAGACTCTTTATTTTTCTTGTGTTAAAACCATACTCTTGTAACCTTTATAATGACACCATGATAACTTAGAGATAAATTTAGCTTTTAGATTTAAAAAAACAAGGACTTCAAATAATCTAGAATTTATTTATTTCTATAAAATTAACGATATTGTTAAATTACTTGAATGAATAAACAAAGAGATGTAATAATAAAGCCCATTTTATATATGTTTATGTCATTTTACCAGTGTATCTATTTGTTTAAAAGATAAAATGATTTTAAATAAGCAAAACGCCTTTGCTCACGTTTCCTGAGAGTTCTTCGGGTGGTAGACTTTCTTTCATAGTAAAGATACTTTGTCGAAAAGCGCGTTGTTATGTTGAAAACAGTATCAGTAGAGCATTGTATTTAAAAAATGTTAATTCTGCAGATGTGTTTGCTGTTTTAGAATATGTTCATATGAAATAAATTTGTACTCAATCTCATTGATTTATGGAGAAGTTATGGGATTTATGGTGTAATTCTAAGAACTAATGTCACTGATCTTTCGCGTTCACTTATATTTCATACCCATCTAGCCTTCTTTACGTCTCATAGTCTTCACTCTGAAGATTTAAATCAATCACTTCAATAATTTCTGTCACCTAACTTATGAAAATTCAGTTTCGTCGAGACGCTTTTTGAGTTTTTAAAATTTTATTCCTTACAGTGTACTTAAAAGCCTAGTTCTTATTTTATAAAAATCAGCATTTTAAATTATTTTTGTCATAGTATTGACCGCTTACCGAAGTAATACCAAGTCTGAACACGTTCGTGTGCTAGAATGGTGTAAGGCAAGCAAATGTATGTCACTACATAAATTGTTAAACTTGTTTACTTTTTCTTAAGCCAAAAATTTAAGATCGCTTAACAATAATGGAAAAATCTAAATAACAGTAACAATTAAACTAGCGTGCAAATCTTTAGAAATGATAATATTTAAAAGTTTTCAATCCTAACTCTTTTGGCAATTTGCATAAAATTAGTTTCCAGCAAAATCTAATTCTAAAATTTATCCAAATTTTGGAATATTGGAATCAAAGACAAGCAATATCGTACGGAAAGGAAATGATAAAAGCAGTTAAGAACTGTTTCTGAAATTTTCTAATTATTAGCCCAAGTTGCAGAATTCAGTTAGTTTATTAATGAAATGTAGTCAAAGAAAGGTTACTCGGAAGGATTTAAATAAACTCATGTGAAGTAGGATAAATTGGAAGCTGAAAAAGGGCATCTGTTTGAAAGGAGCAACAGAAAATTCAAGACTGCTTCCAGTGCTGTATCGTAAATGTCTATCGCTTTCGGAAATACATAGGCAGGTATGGCTTACAATACCAAATCAATAGGTATAGTTAGTCGAAATACTTGTGGTGAGCGGCCACGATTAGATACAACTACTGACGTCTCGTTCTCCTATGAATTTTATTATCAAAAATTCTTATTGTCTAATAATTTGATTGAGGAAATACAAATGGGAGAAATTACTGTGCATAGTGATGCTTTTCAAAGATTTTATGACGAAATAATACATCCAAAAGATAAAATATCTATTATTTATGATTGTACTTATTTAGAAAATCAAGAATTAGACATTTATACAGATGGCTCAGGATTCGAGGGTGGAGGGGGTTGTGCATTTGTTGTTTTCTTTCATGGAATCGAGATTTTTAATAACAGAATAATGTTAAAAAATATGAACTCAATTTTTCAGGCTGAAACTTACGCAATTTATGAAGCCCTCAGATGGATAGAGAAAACTCTGAAAGTGAGATATAATATTAATGTCTACTCAGACGCATTATCGGTACTTCAGTCCCTCTCGGGTCCTGGGCATAAGAATTATTTATTGCATGATATTAAGATTATTTATAAGCGTTTAAAGTTTGTTCATAATATTAAATTGCACTGGATGAAAGCCCATGTGGGACATAAGGGGAACGAGAGGGCGGATGTATTAGCGAAATCTGCTGCCCTTGGAGAGGGAGACTTTGATTGTTATATTCCTGCCTCTAAAAGGAAATCAGTAACAGCTCTGTATGTAAATAATATAGAAAAATGGAGGTTAAGCTGGGGGTCGTCAGATAAAAATCAAGGAATACTAAAGAAAATTAAAATTGATAAAAATATGAATATTTATAATGATATAGACGTAAATCAATTAATAACAGGTCATGGACGATTCCCGGCTTACCTAAAACGATTTGGTATACAAAATAATGATTGTTGTAGAACTTGTAACAAAGTTGGAGATGCTCAGCACTATTTTGATGACTGTATATTAACTGGGAGTGCAAGGGTTAAATATAAGAAGAACTATAAAATTGATATAAGGAAAAACTATAAGAACTTAATAGATTACAGTAGGACTGTTATGAAGATTCTAAATACAAATAGAGAAGCAGTGGGAATTGATGTTTAAGTGTTTAAAAATCCGTTCAATAGTCAGTTTTTAATGTATATTTTAAAGGAATGTATTGTTGATATACTGAATGTTATAATTTCGATGTTTTATAATTTTAATTTTGGTATGTAGTTTGAAAACTGATGTCAAAACCTGATGTTTAATTGATGAATTATAGATTTTGTAAATTATTGTTTAAAGAGAGGATGATATCATAAAACCTTCTTGCTAAATGTGAATAGAAATTGTAATGAATAATGTAAAATATTAGAAATGTTTGAGATATATTATCAATTGTAATTTTTATATTTATATCTTTTGTGATGGATCATGTGAAATGAGGCAACAGAGTTTGTATTGCTCTGAATTGTATTACATGTGTATGTGTTTTTCTTTTATTGACATTAACACAATTTAAGATTTAAATAATTGGGACTGACAGATAGAATTTCCTTTCCGTTTTTATATTTTTAAATATAAGTTTTAAATTGATTAATTTTTACTTACTAGTAATTTTAGATAATTGACATTAATTTTTTCACCAATGCAGTCCTTTGTTTTGCTTTTAACACTACGCACCTGTTTTAAAAAATTTTTCTGTACTTGGAGTACATGAAATTAGAAACTCATAAATATGCTTTATTTTACAAACGGGGATTTATTTAATTTAAACATATTGCCACTGAGAACTAGTGTCTCAGTGGTTGTTAGACGGACCCCACGGTTGATGATCTTTCCATAGGTCAGATAGGCTTTTTTTTTCGGTACTAGTGGTTTTAGGGATCTTAGCATTGGCTTTCTTTACTCCCCTGTTGTTGTGGTATTTGTTGTGTGTGTTTAATTAGATGTAGATTTTAGATGTTCTATATTTTTGTGTTGGAAAAGTGGAGTTACTCTTGTCACAGTTCTGTTGGTTTTTTTATGGTAATGTATTGTGATTTTTGGTTTGTTCTTTGTTTTGGATTTGAGGCCTATTGTGTTTGATTGTACCGATTAAATCACAGACCTATACATTTTGTTTTTGAGATTTTTAGTTATGATTTTTGGGATTTTCCCTTTTTTTTGTTGGTAGTTCCCTGGTTTGTTTGTAATATGTATGGTTACATGTTGTATGTTCTTTTTTCTTGTACCTAACGGTGTGATTTTATGATTTTCTTTAGTTTTGTTGGTATGAATGGATGGATCGGTCTTTTAATTGCATCCATACTAAAATGTATCTTTTTGGTTTGATTTGTTCACATTATACTAACCTTTTTTTTGTTGCCCGGTTCTTGAGGCTTTGGTTTTCTGGGGCTTCGGCTTATACTATGATAGTTATTACATCGTTGTATTTTACATAATTTTATTCTCGACACGGCCGGACCGACCGTTGTCTTCATTGTTTGTTGTTACATGGGCTAGCTCTTAATTTGAGCCAAACGACTGGAGCATTCCAGTCAGGTGGGCCGGAGGGCTGCGCCCCCATTACTACTACAACTACTGACGAATAGTTTAAATCTTACATGCCCAGACACAGCGATACCTGATACAAGAATCTATTGCAACAGTAGTTGTGGATAACCTTAATCGAGATGTCCTGATGCCACATAATTTTATAAACATGAACCTTTTGTCTAATGGCGAGTAACATTTAACTTGAACTCATCGCGAAGACTAAAGGCTCTTCTGATAACACGACATTCCATCTATCATTTCGCTTTTAGTATGCTGAAGGAAACTTAATACATAATACTAAGACGTATTGATTTCGTTAATCGGCTGTATAAATCTCATCGAACACATTTTTTAAAATTTGGGCAAAAACCATACAATATATTTAACGATTATCTGTGATAGTTAGTATTTGAAAACTACAACGGCAGAAGAATTCACAATGCTATTGCAAAAAATAGATCAGCAAGTGCATTTCAAATGCTCACATGCATTAGAGAGGATAACAGTTAAAATTGTCAGGGATTAAATAAATGTATGTATTTCACTAATTAATATAACATATCTTTGTTTAATCTGATACAGATTCATGTGCATCACCGCAATCAATGAAATATAACCATCTGGGAAAAAAGTGTCGTAGTATATCTTACATCTTTTACTGTTAGATTTTCCTCATAATAAGAGGTAAACTATATACATGATTTTCCCATCTCAATTGATTCAACATTTCTGTTGAATACCGAGACGGATAGTGGCTCTCCTCATACTTGAAAACCCAATATTCGTCAAACCCCTTCCGGTAGACATATGCATTTCCCTGATTGTTAAGCATCATCACGATAATACTGGAGGGGGAGTATGGGACGAATCACACAGAAATAAGTAATATGTGTGAACGGTCCCTGCAATTTACTGCTCCCAACCATTTCGACGTGTCACACGACATGTTTTTGACATCTCAGAGACATTACTTCATGACTAGTGTCAGAAGATTTCAACGTTCTGTACCGCGTCTGTCGTCAAAGCCTCTCTTTCAGTAGGGGTGACGAACCAATGATCTGATTTTTGCTCTGATATCGTTAACGAGTCAGAGGACGTAAAATGCTACTGTAAAATTAGGGAGGCGTGGCTGATTCAGTCTGAAGATTTTCGCCATGGGAGTAGCATCAGAAAAACTCTCCAGAACTGTCGATTAGACAGACCTACAATGTTCTTGATCTCTCGACTAGAGAGACCTTTGTTAGCAGACTTCTCACACTACAAGGACTGTAATTCATTTAATACTTATCTATGAATTATATATATGTTGTAAGGTTTATCCTAATTTTATTTACAGTTAAGTTATACAACCTTTCTATCTATTCGAATTTCAGCTTACAGTTTCCTACCAGAATGTAATTTCAGAAACCCAGTTAATGCAAATAAATAAGAGTACTATTTAAGTCGATATTTCGCTGACTTCGAGAGAGAGAAAGTCTGATTTGCTGACTAGCGTGCGTTTGCCTTTTGGCTACGTTCTCTCTTGGCTACTACGCTCGGCCAAACCTTAGGCCTTTGCTTGACTTCGCCGATTTAGTTAATATTTAGGAGCCAACTACTTAAAAACCTAATAGCTTCGGCTATATTTTTCAGATAGTTTTAGTTAAGCTTAGTTTAGTTTAAATTCACATTTATTTCAGTTCAAGCCCAAGTGGAGGCTTTGTGTATACTCCGAGTTAGGAGTTGATTGATTATATTTATTCTGAGAAATAAAGGGTAATTAATCTTTGTTACGTCTTAAGCGTTTATTCTAACACATAAAACGCTTATTCGCTTGTTAGTGTTTGTGGGGTTTTAAGATTGAACATTGAACTTAAATAAGTAAAACCTCACAAGGTGTAAAGAGCTTCTCGTAATTGTATTAAATATGTTTTAAGTTTCAAATGCAGTAAGAATTACGTAACCTCGCAACATCACCTAATCGTTATAAGGAGTCAGATACACTGCCTGCAGCTACTCAACACAGGGTAACTGAATGTAACTCCCACAGCAGTGACCCGAAACTACCTCCCAAGTGCATATAAATATAACCCCTAAAGTAGTAACATTAATTTACATATCATGGAAAAATACTTGCGTTATGTAAAAACACGCAGAACCCAGTATAATTTCATTTAGTCCAACGTACTCTTTTAAAGAAAACAAACAAGGTAACTAAAAACTCCAATATTTATTAAATGAGTAAAGCATAATTGCGTTTACAGATAAGATTATGTCGATGTGATCATCTTTCGCAGGTGGCAAATTTATGTCTATAGTTTTTAAATTTTTTTAAGAAAAAAGATATTGAACATACCTTCACTACTTTGCAATTTGGTATAACACCAGAGGGATATAAAAGAAGCCCCTTTACTCACATTATTACATGTAAAATCCCGCGCTGCAAAACATAAAGAATAAAAAAATTTCAGTGTCACAAACAATATTATTTCCGAAAGACACAGGGACATGTAAAAATACAACCACGGCTAATTTGCAATTAATTTATCTGTACTATGAAATAGTAAAACCTTTTCAAAAGAAATACAGGCTTTCACAAGAATGAAAAAATAGTATTAGTAAAATTCAACTATAGTTTTCTTTTAAATAACAAATTGCTAGGTAACTCTATAATTTTCTAAAACCTGGAAATGGGTGACGAAATTGGAGGTTGTAAACAAACTCCAGACGAAATTTTCTTCTCGTTTTCACATTCACTTCTCGTTTTCACTACCGTCATGATCAAATAATTTATGGAACAGGAGAATTTATTAGATGACAAAATGTATTATTATTTTATTAGAATAATCTAATAATAACATATAATAATAATCCTTTATTAGAACAATCTAATAAAATATGGGAGAGCAGAAACAATTATAATGCTGATTTAATTAGGAAGAATGTCTCCCGTGGTCAGCTCCTGGATCCATTGGAGTAATGGTTTTCTTGTCAATTCTTCGGCTCGGCACCTCTTGAAGTCTGCAATGTCTTCTTCAGTCAAAATTTGATCTTCC
>KK113939.1:294871-317246 GCA_000611955.2 Stegodyphus mimosarum
GTAATTAAAGCAAACTCCATTGGAACACAGCAAACTTTATTTAATAGATCAATTTCATAACTGCAACATATAATTCGAAGAAAAGGTAACATCAAAAATTAACAGCCAAAACGTATTCTATCTCTTTTTAAATTCAAAATCATTATCTTACTTCGTGCGAGAACCGCACGCAGCTCTCGTGTTGGCGTTTCAAACATTGCCATTTATTAACAGATATATTTCAAATTCAACTATTTCAAAAGTACAAGATTATTATTGCAACAATATCTAAAGCTGTTACAAGGGTTTATTATTTTGATTATTAGAGAAAAAGATTGTGAGAAAACAAGTCGGTGCTAAGTCTGCAACCTGGAACCCGTCGGATAGGAATCGATATCGCTAAGTAATTTCTTAAAGGAGAGGAACATTGCCTCTGTGTTGTCAGGAAACTCCATCGTTCTGCTTTTCTACGTCATTTCAAATAAATAATTAAATATTCTTTCTCCACACAAAAAAGGCCTTTCTACACACCATTCTACTAGTTTTCTTCTACATTCTATTTTTCTTTTATTTCTTCATTTTTGCTAATCTCGTCATCCAACGGAAAAGAAAAAGACTCTTTTTAGACATCTTTTTTGTTTAACTCCTGACTTCATTACTCATCAAAAGCCCTCTCCTGATGCAATAATGCCTCACTGAATTTAAATGGTGGATCTCCGTTACCTCACAACGTTCGTTTCGTTCCAATTATAGCAATGTACCAATTAAAATTAAGCACCTTACATATTTTTGAAAGAACCACCCCAAGAAAAGAAAACTAGGATATTTCCTTTGCAGTGCGAAGTCTTAGTTTTACGAATTGACAAAACATTTCTTAAGAAAATGATGATTAGAATGTTTGTCTATCCTTTTGCTTCTAATACAGTCCAAGGGCCATTCATGCAAAAGAAAGAAAGAAAGAACTGAAAGGTTTCAGATTTTAAATTACGCCCAAAGGGGCGTTATTTGACTTTTTGTGTGTTACCTTTATTTATTAAATATGATGTTCTTCGCTCTTAAAACATAAAATTCAGTTCAAGAGCAATATCGGAAAATAATTTTAAAATGAACATACTTTTAGAATTTTCGATACACAGTCTCGCGAGCTGGAGATAAAATGTTTTTTTTTCGTACAGTGTTGCCATTGCTCGCTTTGAAATCGTTTAGTTTCTTAATCAAAAATTCGTTAACGTTTCACAAAATATGAAATCGATAGTAAAACAAATTCCAAATTCCAAAGTTGGGCTTCCAGATGCCCATATTCGGAAGGAAACGTACGTTATTCAAAATTCGATGGCTCTGGACACCGTTGTTTTATCACAGTGCAAGAAACATACATACATTTATGCAGATTCTTCATTATTTAATTTCTTTAAATGTAATACAGGGCGATAATATTTGGTGGCAACAATTTAAATAGTGAAACAACGCTTTTACTGAATCAACGTAAAATGCCAAAATAAAATTAATAGTCTTTCTGGGGAAATTCTCCCTTTGGACTAAAACAAAATCGCCATGTCCCAAGTTGAGCATTTTTTTAAAACTGTCGCATCCATTTACCTGCGCAAGAAAAAATAATTTTACTTCGCTGCATAAAAAGGCAATTTTTCCGAAATGTACCATAAATATATTCCTACTACTGTTTATGTTTCTTACTTTTAGTACAGATATTTCGGGATAAGTGTTTCATTAGTTCTTTTTCATGTTTTCTTCCAAGTGATTAAAGAAGAAGACAAAAAATTACGATATTGTTTTTCAAATCGGCATCTCAAGGCTATCGAATAACGAATCTTAAGTCTATTGATAGGTTTAGCTGGACAGACGGTGTTCCATGAGCTCACTGTTCCTGCATTTTTTTTGTTTAATTTGCTTCGATTCCTGTTAAGACCACATTTATATATGCAGAAATTAATTTTTAGCTGTTCTAGAAGTCAAATATGATTCTGAAAGAAAATCCTTAGTTGATTTCCTAACGCTAATCAGTGGTAACATAATTTTTTTCAGGCGTTTGAACATTTTCTAAAATATTATTTAAAGAGGAAGAAGGCAAAGCAAATCGAAAGGTAATACCTTAAAACTAAGTTTTTTAGTATATAATGTTGAGCTCTAGCAACTTTATGAAATAAAATTATGAGTAAAGAAATACTCAACAAGAATTATAATTTAAGAGTCTGTCATAGTGTATTGAGAAATAAAATGAAACTAAAGGAAATACTCCTTGATATTCTACGTTAGTAAAAATAGCGTTTTATATTTATTACTATTACTGTTTGCCCATTTTGTCACATTTCATATTAAATACGATTAATGGTTTAAAAATATTCTGGTGTAGAGTATTTATGTAGAAATAAAGTCAGCGATGATATATACTGAAAAATAAAAAATTCCTGTGATAATAAAAGTTTAAAATAATCTTAGTTAAACTCATTATATAAAACAGAAAATTTGCTATTCAAATTACTATTGTAAGCACGCTATTCTGCCACAAAAATTAAAACTACATTCTAAAGCATGCATTCATACCTTATTCTATTACAGTCCATAAACTGTTCATATATTAAGTGAGTTTGAGTTTACAAGTGTCGTGTAATTGAGAAAGGAAGATTACTGAGTAGTATACTCTAAATTATTGGGTAAAAATTCAGTCAGAAGTGTTTTATTAGTACTTATATATAAAGAAACGTTATTTTTATTCATTTTACGTTATGCTTCATGCATTGTTATTTTTTCATGCATAAATTTGGAAGTATGTTTATTTCAATAACCTAAATTTGTTTTGATTTTTTTAAGAAACGGAATTAAAAAAATAATAACTTTAAAGTTTATCATTTTATTCGTTTTCTCAAAAGCCGCTATTTCTGACATCACATAAACTCGTTTCCACTCGTGATCAGCGTACAGAGATGTTGTTGCATGTATTCTCGGAGCTACATTGTATAGTCTTCGAGAATCGTTTCTACATACCATCTTTCCTAAATTATATTAGGTTTTTCTCAATCATGCGAAAAATGAACAGAGAACGCTTTAGATAAATAAGCTAAGAACTCGGTTGCTGTACTGAAAATAAATTCAATACAAACGGCTGCTTTAGTCATTAATACTTTAGGTAGGGATAAAATAATAGTTTTAATGTAACAAATTGTAATAACAAAGTTAAAATGAATTCAGCGGTTTTTTTCCAATCAATTAAAGAAAATTTCTCATGGTTCTTTTCCCATGTGCTTTGACACACTCATTTTAACTGCAGCCAATTGATATTGTATATTATACGCTTTTGTTAAGTGTTTGATTTTAAGTCAGACTACAGAGACACAACAGTACGCAGCCACATCCCTAACGTAGCTGTTGATAACAACTATCGCTTAAACTGTGAGGTTTCAACTGCGCAATAAAATGTGAAAATAATTTGCCTACAAAGACAGCAAAAATATATTAAATAATCTTGCAATTTTCAAAAGTATTAGAATGCAAACGATCGAATTTTATTTGGCAGGGCAAACACCAGTGTGCTCTTACGATTTTGGTTTTAGGTTTACAATTTTTAAGAGTTATGCTGCTAGATGCTTTACTCCGATATTTCATTGTTATATTTGAATGATTTAGGAACTAAACTATATACTGTTCAAGTAAAACGAAAAAGACAATAAGTAATAATGAATTTTTTATTTTTGAATATGAAGCAAATTGAAAGAATGAAATATGCATCGAGTAGAGGAATAATTAATTAATGTGCTGAAGTAACAGAAAGAGCGGAGATACCGTTTCATAGCTATGTGGACAAATCAAGAGTTAGGTCCTATAAAATGCGTACATATTCCCGAATTAGATTAAGTTAAATTAATTTAAATACGTCCATATGCATTCATGTAAACTGTAAATACACACATATACTCATTTATGTGTACGATTTGTGCTTTACGTACGTTCTACTGAAGTTTCATAAACTCGGTTCAAAATCATATATTTATGCATGTAAGGCAAAAAATATGAAGGAAAATTATTGACAAATTACTAACCTAATGAAAGCAATTTACTAATTTAATCTTCAAAGCCCTCTAATTCCGTAATTTTAATTTAAACACAGCCTCTTCAAAGCATCTATCCTGAGTCACTGACTTCAGTCTTTACCTGCAAAGAACCGCAATGTGAAAGCTCTTGCCCAATAATCGTTCAGAACTCAAATAAAGGAACCAAGTTTATAAATGTCCAGCCACGATATACCCCCATATTCTTGCTGCTTGCACTTGCGCGCTAAATGATGTTCTTGTCGTTTAGCTGCATTCTCCATTAATTAAAATGCAAGCAGTATATACAAAAAATGTGGGGATGTTATATTATGCACCCAAGAGTGAAGTGGACCGAAAGAACGTTCACGAAACTGAATTTTTATACTGATTATGCAAGTATTTGTGGTTCTTCAAAAATTTTATTAAGACGCCACTTCCAGTCATTTACACCAACGGTATTTCAGTTATAATTTAATATCATTCTTCTCTAGCGATGATTGAAAGATAATTGATGTCTTCCCTAGTCAAGCTGTCATCTAATATCAAGCTATCTACAACGAAATAAATCATCACATATACGTATTGTTATGAAATGCCCAGCTGCGGTAAGATAGATTCCCCGCAAAGTTTATTAGAGTTGCCAGAAGGTAGCAGGGAAAGGTAGGGTTGCCAGATTTCGTGCTCAGTCGCCCATTTGGCGGCATGCCATAGGCAAAGCGAGAGCATTTTGGAAACGAATTCCAATCGGTTTTCTGGAGAATATTTTCGAAAGCAGGTCAAAAGCTATAAATAAACTGTCTGTACGCGGTGTGGGAGAGTATCCAGAGTATTTTGAGTAGTATATTGAGTTCAGTAGTTGTGTTTTGAGTTCAGAGATTAGCTTGAGAGCAACCGACCCAAGTGAGGAGCTGGATTTAGTGCTTTGCCGTAGTCTTCACCGTTATAGCCTGAAGGCTGTGTTGCTGATTGATTCAGCGTGTTTATCGTAGTTTTTCGACGACTGTGAACGTGTCTTCGAAACTTTCATATGTAATACTGGCGAATAAATCGTGTTTTGATTCTTCATCAAGTGTTGTCATCAATCACTCCAAATCCACGAGCCCGTAGAACGCAACAATAAGCCTATTTGTTCGTTGGAATGCTTAGTTTAAATCTTATTAAAGTTTAGTTGAATTGTTTCCTAAGCAGGTGTACAAGAAATTTGGGGAAATTTAATTTAAAATTAAGATTTTTTTTACTATTTTGAAATGGTTAATTTTTGTCGTTAGGTTAGTTCTGCAGAACTTATTTCCTTCAAATGTATTTTGCTTGAAAATTTCAGTATCTTGAAGGCGAATGCTTTCCATCAGCAGCAAGAAACTATTAGCTCTCGAGCTAATCTTATGTCTTTCTAATTGTTGATTTATATGAGTAGCTAAAGGTATTTTATTGACGATTCATTTAACATATAATAAAATTATCCTTGTTGAACAAAGAGTGGCAGCTTTTCGAAAAAACTAACTTACCCGGTTATATAATAGAATAAAATTTATCACTTAATTTATGGAATGAAGAGTCCAGTTTGGAGCAACATGCCGCCATGTTCTTCCGAACAGAAGTTTAAGATTTTTACCATGCTGTCTCTTATCTTCTACAGTACGTCATTAAATGCATATGTTTTCGCTTACGGCTCAAAGGCAGCAGATGGTTAATAATGATCCTTCTGGTATGTAGGAATTTCAGAATATTCTGCATAATTTTAATTGTTAAGGATGATAATAACTTCTTTATCATTATTTTAGTGAACTGGAAAATTTTATAGCACCACGACTATTTATCACAAAGTTTGTAACTGAAAAGTTCCTGCAGTAAGTAATTATAGCATAAATATATATTTCTTCCAATGCATTTAATATTATAATAAATTGCTTGATTTCTAAGGATATAAATTGCTCTAAGTTCTTTATTTGATTAATAAGTATTCATCATTCATTAACAGACATAATTATTTTTATATATGCATTATATTATTATTATATATATTCGTTGTTATTAGTGTATGTTTGTAATGTCAATAATAAATAATTATAAAACAATTTACCTTGAATTTTCGTAAATTTATTCTTACCTGGAAACACCTGACTTTTGACACGATAAAAAGGATGAAAAATCAAACAACATTTAGACATTATGCACTATCAGAATTTTTCACATGTTGATCTTTTCGTGCAATATTTATAAGGTATATCTCCTACATTCTTAGCGTGCCTTCGTGGTGTAATGGTCAGCACGCTGAGCCGGTATTTCAGAGGTCCGTGGTTCGATCCCCGGCGAAGGCATTGCATATTTTTCATGTCTCCTGTTTCGTAATACCTAAGGTCTCTACACATTGACTTGTCGCTTAGTTATTTTTTTAACATCTGCTGACGCAGACGTAAGACAAAATTGAAATGTATTTGACCGAACCGCTTATAGAGAAGGATAAAAATAAGGCACAAAAATATTTTGGAATTTAATGTATCTCCGTCTCCCGTCAGGATAAATTCTCAAACTCAGGATGGCTGCTTAGGAAGAGGACAGCATTTGGAAACTTGATGTCAAATAAAGTCCAGTTGATGTTTTGACTTCAACAGCTCGAATGAGTTCGCCTTTTCTAGGAAAATTTTCTGTGATTCTTCCGAGATTCCATTTCAACGGAGGAAGGGAATCTTCTTTGACATAAACCAAATCATTCATTTCGATATTTTTTACCCGCAAAGTCCACTTTTTTCTGAAGTTGCAGTTGATTCAGAAATTTTTTTGCCATTTTCACCAAAACTGATAACGAAGTTGTTGAATCAAATGCCATTTTGACTTTAAGCAAATATCATTTGTTGGCGCTTTCTCAGGAAATGACGTTACAGAAGTACCTATTACAATAGCCTACCGTTAGAGGTTATAAATCTCGAGGATCTGAAGAAGGAGAAGTCAGGGGCTGGAATGAAGACATTTCTTTAATCTGTGTTAATAGAGTGCTAAATTCCTCAAAAGTAAAGATAGCTGATTTGCAAACATAGAAGAAATGTGTCTTCGCGGATTTGATTCCAGCCTCCCACACTAAATGTAAATAATCCCACGCTATGGGATAAAATGCCATACATTAGATTTCCAATGTTGCGAATTTTAGTAGAGTTAGTCAGTCAGTCTTGTGCATTTATAGCCGAATTATTGCAAATAACGCAACTTAACCGGCTCAATGTTTAAATTTGCCTAAAAAGGTCACAAGACGTTAAAGGTCCAGACGATAGTAGAGTTAGAAGCATTGGTTGGTCTTTAATACAAGTTCAAAGCACCTCGAAAATTCATTGTGTTATCTGAAAGAATTTCAAACATTCTTCCCACTTTGGAGGACAGATAGTCTTAAAGCGCTTAGAAAGGCATCTGTTGATAAATCCGAGACAACCTAAAGGTGAATTGCTTTATTGACAGAGGAAATAAAAAGATATTTACGATTTAACTCTTACTCCTCGGCCAAATCAAGTTAGGTTTCGTTATCAATGGTCCATCAAAATCAAGTCCAGTCCTAAGAAATGTTCTGCCAACAAACACTAAATCTACTAAAAGCAGAACTCCCATGATGGTATTGCATGGCTTCGAATTCAGTCTTTAAACAAGTCAAACATTTAGATAAAATTCGCCAAACTGCATCTTTTCCAGAAGGTATCCAATACGTTTCACGGATGCAACACAAAGTAAGTTGAGGGTTACTATGTAAATAAAGTTTGTAATAATATTATACCAATAAGGTGGTGAAATGATGATTGTTTGGTACAAGAATGTGGTGTTTCTGATTTTAATCCAAGTTTGTGAGCTTGTTAATCGTCCTCCTATTCTAATACTATATCCATAAGGGAAAATATTCGTTGAAATCAGTTTGCTTTTTTAAGCCTCTTCTTTAAATAGTCGTACTCAAGCTTGAATTCTGATTTTTAATGATGAGCTTAACTATAAATTTAATTGCTTTTTCAAGCTTTTCATGTGATAATACACGTTTGATTCTTTGACTCTGAATGGGGATTTGGCAAATTCAAATGAATCTTAAACACCACGAGATTCTGAAAACGATGAGTATTAGGAAATAATTTCTAATATAACAGCAACTTCAGGTGTATCTGAAATGGTGATGTTGACCGATAGAAACGATATGTTTTCTCCGCAGACGCTGATCGAAGCTGTGCATGCTTCCTGTGGATCTGTACGCAGAGGAAAGATACTATGTTGATACAACCATTGAAGGCTATGACATTTCAGTTTTCCTGCAGAAATATCCCTTGAGGCAAAATCTGCTGGATTTGCTTGACTTTTCAGTAATTCCATGAAGCGTCTAAAATAGAGGCTTGAATTTTTGACATCCTATAAGCAACAAAACTTTTCCATCCTTGGGGAGATAAACTAAGCCAATCTAACAGTATTTTTGAGTTTGCGTACACAACAGTCTGATGAATGCAAATATTCTCCATTAAAGATGTTGAAACAACTTTATGGAATGTAGAAAGAAGAGCTGCAGTGAACATAACTCAAGTCTTCTCAATGTCATGTCTTCACAGGAGCAATTTTTGTTTTGGAAGTAATCAATGAAACGTGGAATGCTTCATATTTCGAATTATGTTCTTAGATAAAAGTCTTCAACATATGCATGTTCATATGGGTTGAAAAAGCCAGTTAACTGCATATTTTTAATAGAATTGCTTGTTGAGGTGGATGGAAAGTAGACACAGACGTTCGTTACTGCGTTTATTGGCCGTAAGGCGAACAAGTTGGTACAGTAGATATAGTTCGGCGCTCGCAGGCCCCTCTTTCAGAGAACAAATTCAAAATTTACATAAGGCGCGAACATGCCGCCCACCTTGAAATACTATTTCAACAATCAGTAGCCACAACTCATTTAAAACAATACAATAAATCATGACATAATGCTTAATTTATAGAACATATGAATTAAAACTCAAATTGGTAATACACACAATTTTGTAATATTTCTTTTGACCATGCCACCTGAAGTTCTAATAGTCACAACCCTAACATTGTTATCAGAACCAGGATTTAACTGAGTAATTCTACTTATTTTCCATTTAGTGGGGGGGGGGATAAGTTATCATCCTTTATGAGACACAGATCATTAACTCGAAAATTTTTAGTTGGCAAAAGCCATTTTGGTCGTTGTTGTAATCGACACAGATATTCCTTGTGCCAACGTTTCCAAAATTGTTGAACTATTTTTTGAATATGTTGCCATCTAGCAAGATGGGAAACATTAGCTTCAATGTAATTTGGTTCAGGAATACTTGTTAATGATCTACCAATAAGAAAATGACCAGGCGTTAATGCTGATAAGTCATTTGGATCATTTGGATCATCAGACAAATTTGTTAAAGGTCGCGAGTTAAGACAAGCTTCTATTTGTATGAGAAATGTTTCAAATTCCTCATATGTCAATCTCGCTTCACCAACTACTCGTTTCAAATGATATTTTGTTGATTCTATACCGGCTTCCCAGAGTCCACCCATATGTGGCGCACCTGGAACGTTTAGATGCCATTTAATGCCACTATCAGCCAAATATCTGCTAACGTTTTGGTTATAAGCTGTAGATCTAGCAATTCTTTCAAATTCCTTAAGTTTGCGTTTTGCTACAACAAAATTGGAACCACAATCGCTATATATATCACTACTTTTAACCCTACGGGAAATGAACCTCCTAAGGGCTGCAATAAAAGCATCTGCTGAAAGATCAGTTACCAATTCTAATTCAATAGCTCTTGTCGTAAAACAAACAAATAGAGCTATATATGCCTTGAATGATCTAGAGCCTCGACCTTTATTTGCTTTAATTTGAAAAGGACCTGCGTAATCCACACCACAGCGCAAAAACGCAGGAGCAGGGGAAACACGACTAGAAGGCAAATCGCTCATCATTTGATTAGTGACACATGCTCTAATTCTACAACACCTTATACATTTTCTAACTAAATCTATGATAACAGCTCTAGCACCTATAATCCAATACTGTTCTTGAATACAAGATTGCATGAGCTGTGGACCTGCATGCAAAAGTATTTCATGGTAATGTCTGACAATGAGATGAGTTAAAATATGCTTCTTTGTCAGCAAAATAGGATGTCTAATGTCATATGCAAGGTTTGCATGTCGCAAGCGACCGCCCACCCTGAGAATACCTGAATTGTCTAAAAGTGGATTTAAAGATAAAATTTTGCTTGTACAAGATGATTGATTTTTGCTCAAAATGTTAATTTCATTCCTAAATTCAACATACTGCATTAATTTAATTAACACATGCATAGCTTTAGTTAATTCACTGGTTTTTAAAAACCCACTTACCTTATCTGCTGAATTTCTATAGTTATTTACCAACCTCAGACATAATGCTATAACACGCTTAAGTTTAGTGAGAGAAGAATACTTATAAAATAAATCATACGAGTCTATCAAGTGATCGGCAACGGTTGTTGATTGTAAGGTACATCGTTGCTCGGGCACAGAATCATTCAGTGGTGGTGCAGATGCTGCTGGCTGAAAAGGAAATAAATCATACAACAAAACTGGACCACGTAGCCACAATGAAGTAACCAGTGCAGATGACACACCACGAGTTGCCAGATAAGCAGGATTAGCATTTCCACTCACATGATGCCACTGTACAGAAGACAACGTTTGGATTTTGCTACTCTGTTGGCGACAAAGGTTTTTCCATCGGCTTGGGTGAGATCCTATCCAGGCCAGTACAATAGTGAAATCTGTATGAAAATAAGCTTGTGATATAGGTGTATCCAAAGCTTTACAGGTGAAGTCCATCAATTTAGTCAACAGGAACGCTCCACAAAGTTCCAATTGAGGAAGTGATATGGTTTTTAATGGTGCAACTCTTGTTTTGGCTATCAATAACTGAACATTAATTTGTCCAGTATCTAACACAGAACGATAATAAATTGCAGCGGCGTACGCTTTCTCCGACGCGTCACAAAACCCGTGCTATTGAAACTGGTTATCTGATTCAACCAACAAGACTCGTGAAATTTTGATATTTTGAATAAGTAGCATATCCTCTGTAAGTTGTTTCCATTCACATGCGATATTTGGAGGAACCTCTTCATCCCACTGTAATTGATGTTTCCACAGTTTTTGCATGATAAGTTTATACCGAACCGTGATCGGTGCCAACCATCCAAGAGGGTCAAAGGTCTTTGCAATTACTGAAAGTAATGTTCTTTTGGTTAAGACTTCAGAATATGATGAATTGACTTTAAAGAAAAACATATCTGAAGCTGGATGCCAGAGGATACCTAACGTTTTCACAGTGTCATCATTGTCCATGTTCAAAGAAGGATTTGATAAGCACAAATCTGGATTAATTGAATTCAAGACTTCCTTGCTGTTAGAAGCCCATTTTCGCAAAACAAATCCTGCACGTGACAACATCTGATTCAATTGCCTTTGTAATTCTATAGCTTCTGTAATTGAACTGGCTCCGGAAATCAAATCATCAACGTAGAAGTCCCTAAGACATGTCTTAGAAGCCAAATGAAAATTCTTTGCTTCTTCTATTGCTAACTGCTGTAAACATTTCACTGCAAGGTACGGTGCTGATGCAGTACCGTAAGCAATCCTAGTTAATCGAAAATCCTGAATTGGTTTAAACGGTGAATCGCGCCAGACTATTCTTTGAAAGTCTGCATCTTGTAGTATGATTTGTCTGTACATTTTCTCTATGTCGGCAGTTACAGCTATTCTGTGAATTCTAAAACGAATAATTAATGTTGTCAGATCAGGCTGCAACTGTGGACCAACCATCAATTTCTCATTGAGAGAAATACCGCTAGAAGATTTAGCAGAACCATCAAATACTACTCGAAATTTATCACCATTTTTATCCGGAACGGAATGGTGCGGAAGGTAGAAACTAGAATTAGCTGGAACATCAATTTCGTTTTCTGGAATCAATTCCATATGACCAAGTTGTTGATAGTCCTTCATAAATTTGTGGTATTGACTGGAAAGAGATTCATTCCTAATAAATTGACGTTCAGCGTGTTGTAAACGATGCACAGCAATATCCCTAGATGACCCAAGTTCACTGCTAGACTTACGAAATGGAAACTTAACAACAAATCTACCTGTTGAGTTACGAGAAAAGTTCTGCTTGAAATGATTTTCGCACTCAATTTCTTCCTCTGTATAAGTTGTTTCTGAAATTTCTTCTAATTTCCAAAAATTCTCAAGCTGAAATTGAACACTGGTAAAATTAGCATAATTAGATATAATTGTTTGTGATACAGATTTCGTCTTGCCGATAATGAACCAACCGAATATTGATTCTAAGGCTGTTAACGAATGTCCTGGAGCAGTTAAACGCCCATGAAGCATTATCTCGCCAAATACATCTGCGCCCAAAAGAATATCTATTGGGCCAGGCTGGAAGCAATTCGTATCTGCCAACTGCAAGTGTTTAAAATCTATCAAAACAGACCTATCAACTTGATATTGAGGAAGGTCACATGTGATCTTAGGTATAATTAATGCATTAACTGAAATGCTTGCATTTTTATAAAATAGAGATGTTACTTGCAATTGAACTGAACCTGAAACTTTACCAATCTTTTGCGAGCTCAAGCCATTTACACTTATGTTTGCACTAGTGCGCTTCAGCTGCAATAAATTTACACAGTGCTCCCGAATAAATGAGCCCTGGCTGCCTGAATCAATTAGAATCCTGCATTTTTGTAAATCGCCATTAATATCTTTAACATAAACAATTGCAGTAGGTAACAGAACTGCTTGCGCAACAGGCACCGTGGCGTTATTGCTACTAACAGTAGAAGCCGCGTGTTCCGTGGGTGTATGACATTTTTCATCATTTGAATTTTTTGAACATAACACTGTATTATGTGGCTTTGAACAAGATTTACACATGCCTGCACGACATTTGACCGTGGGATGCGTTTTACTATCTTTCAAACAATTAGCACATAATTTATTCTTTTTAACAATATTCCATTTTTCTTTGATAGGAAGTTCTAAAAAGCTATCACATTTAAATAATTGAGAATGAGAGTTACTCTTGCAATGAACGCAAATATTAGTCACAACTTGGGACGAAAAAGCGTATCTACCACCTGAACCGTTAGTTTTAATTTCAGAAAGCAAACCCACATTCTCCCTCTGGCACTTTGCCAACGAAGCAATAGCATTTGCTCTGTTTAAAATAAAGAGTTTGAACTCAGCGAAAGCAGAGATTTTTTTGTTTGCCTGCTCCATTGTCCATTCTCTCAGTGTTTCATGATCAAGTTTTCCTTTTAACAGAAAAATAATCATAGTATCTCAATATTCTACTGGCTGTTTAAGAATTTTTAATGTATCAATACACTGTTGTGTTGTATCAATTAATCTCCGCAGACCTGAAGCCGATTCGTGCTTTAGAACAGGTTGTGAAATTAATGTATTTAACGCTGAATTTGTTATTTCTATTTAGTTTTCGTAACGTTCAGTAAGCGTTTTCGACGCCTTTGCGTAATTCGCATTTGAAATTTGAGTTGATTGTAGTAACGCAGCAGCTTCACCTTTCACAGAAAGCTTAAGGTATTGCAATTTTTGACTGTCACTTAATGTACTATTATTTCCAACGCTGGCAAGAAATAAATCCCGGAATGATATCCAATCAACGTAATTAGAAGTAAACATTGGCAGTTCCACGCGAAGGAGTTTTAAACCATTTGCATTAACATTAATTATATCTTGACATGCATTAGTAAACTTTCTAAATTCTTCCTTTAAAGTAATTTTTAATACATCCAATTTAGAAAATAGTTCATGCATTTCTATTTCATACTTATTAAACTCCACGTCGGAACAAGTACTAAGAATGTTATCGTTTAAACTATTCACTTCAGCATCCAAAGCCCTGACATCACTCTCATACACTTCAATAACAGAAACAGAATTTTCTTGATTTTGCAAACTATTTACTTGTGAGATTAAACGAGTTAGATTACCCTTGATGATTCGCTTTTGCTTTAGAAGGCACTCCATATTTCGGCTGCTGTTCTCACAATTAGACACAAAGTATAATCCGTTTCTTCTGCACGAAATATCCTGTTATTTTAGAACGTCCAAATGTCTTCACACATCATCCAAAGTTTGCTGCTGGATCGACGGACCATGTTGAGGTGGATGGAAAGTAGACACAGACGTTCATTACTGCGTTTATTGGCCGTAAGGAGAACAAGTTGGTATAGTAGATATAGTTCGGCGCTCGCAGGCGCCCTCTTGCAGAGAACAAATTCAAAATTTACATAAGGCGCGAACATTGCTTTTTCATAAGAAGTGTGAAATTTTGATTTTAGATAAATGCTCAGTTTGAGATTTAAAGAGGTTCCATGTTTATAAAATATCATTAGATATTAAATCATCCCTTTCGGTATTTACTTTGATAAATGCTGCATTAAAATTTTAACTGAATCGTTGTAGATAGCAAAAACCCAAGAGGATCATAAATTTTGGCTACTGTTCAGAGCAGATAAAGCTTTGTTAAAACGCCATCTGTAGGTGCATTTATCTTAATTCTGAATACATCTTGTTTAGCATGCCATATGATTTCTCGAAATGTATGGATTTGATTTTCTTCATTCTGCCAAACATCTATTCGGTTTCTTAGTTCTTGAGGTAAAAGTTCAGTGCATGATGTTTCATTTGATACCTATTTTCTTATCGGAAAACCACTTTCCAAAATTATACCAAAAAGAGTGACTCCCAATGTATTTGTAATTTGAAAAGTACGATCCTCGCACGTGAATAGGTTGAACGTCATTTTAGTTAAGAATATTTTCTCAGATACTAAGATATTTCGTATACATGTAACAGCATTTTTGGAAAACCACTTGACTCAATCTTATTGAAAAACCGCGGAGTTCGATAGTGAAAGTTGTTTTCAGTGTTAAATTTTTAAATTCAGATTTTATGGATTTTCAGTGCAAAGAGAAATTTTGTTCTAATGTCTAATATTTTCATGTTTCTGTATTACAATTCTCTCATCGCCTGGATTTTTAGTAACCAGACATATAAAGTAACCAGACGTATAAAACTTTTTCAAGTAGCTTATCTTTACTGCTTCAAGAAATATAGTAGCTAGACCAAGATTTATAGTTTCGTATTTTGTTTGCTGTGTAAAACTTTCATTTGCCCTATCGATTACAAAATAATTTGCGGAGGCTTCTACTTCTTGGAATTAGATCTAATACTTTAAGTAGCTTATGTGCGTTACTTTTCTTCGAAACGATATGAAAGCTAAAAAAAAATAATAATAAATAAATAGAAATAAAAATAAATAAAAAACAATCAATATTTCTTCGAATGAAAAGACAGAAACATTGGAAAAAGGATTAAGATATTATTGAAGATTAAGGTACCGTTTCTTCCATCTATACTATGTAATCTAAAAATCAACATTGTTCGATATTGGTTTTAGGTGTTATTACATTTACCATTGCTTTTTTACTTATTCTACAACTGGTAAACCAAAATTCTGTTTTGAAATTTTTAGAGACTTGAAATTTCTTTAGCTAATATTTACTCTGCCTCAGGGTGAAAAAGATAAAAATTAAAAAATATATTATTCTATACGCAGAATGAAAGTATGAAATTTTCATTGATTTCACTTATCATGTTAATAAATATAATACTGAATTTTTAATTCTGCGGTTGACTCGGTTTATTTAACCACTTACTGTAATTACACTTTTAAGGTACTTTCTTCCTCCTTTGCGCCAGTATCAGCCATCTCCGTATACATTATCACACGGCATCTAACAATAATTCTTTTGTCATTTGCTCAAATTTCATTGTAGATATATCCATCTAAAATCATCTTTCTTTTGTTACGTTTAGATCGTAAAATTTTTACTCCATTATCATTTTGATTTCGCGTAAATGTTAAAAACGCTTTTGAAAATCTGCCGAAACAACGACACGCAATGAAAGTATCCTATCGCTTCTATATTTACGAAAAATAATATCTTCTACTCAGGATCACTCTATTCATGTCGATAAGAAAAATGAATGAAATGGTCAACTCGGTAATTCATTCCCAGTTTCAAACCGGGTGAATGGGCTCGCTGTGTAAACTGGAGTGAGTTATGGAAATTTTAGCAAAAGGCTCCGAATTTATATTATGAAACAAATCATCAGAGCCTAATTAAATATGTAGTAAATTTTCTGAACAATGGTAGTTCGACTTGAGATCAAATCCCGGCGAACGGCTGGCTGTATGGTGAGATTTCGTCATATGTAATAGAGATAAGAGCAAGTTTCCTTACTTTTACGAAGGCATCCTTCCTTGCAGGAAGACAGCCCTCGAGGTGCTTTGTCTTATTCAATTAAACTAAACAAGCCTTGTAGAGACATTAGGTTATTTCGCAAAAGGAGACATAAAAAATGTGCAATGTACTCTCCGGGGCTCGAACCTCGGACCTCTCTAATACACACGAGTGTGCTGGTCATTACACAACGAAGGCTTGCTAAGAAAGCGGGAGAAATATATTATATACCTTTTAATGGCCGACTGGGGATTAAGGGAGAAATCCCCCCAATCCTAGTGTTGGAGAATCACCATTCACCCCCTTTAGTTCGGGCGCCAGTGTAGAGCTATTAGGTTATTTTGAAGAGGGAATACATGAAAAATGAGCATAGGACCTGGACCTCTCGAATACGCGCCGAGTATGCTGACCGTGACACCACGAAGGCATGTTAAGAAGTGGGGCGAAATACCTTATAACCTAATTAAATGTTTCAACTCTTAGGAAAACAGCAAATACAGATAGTTGTGAATAAATGATATCTGTAAGATATTTCATAGATATAAAATTTTAATATATAAAAATATATTCATTTCAACATATTGCAGAAATTACAAGAAAAAACGAAGAAATGTATGCGAACAAGCAGCCGCATGTTACTTTCATATCTTTCTATCTTCTAGGAGAATCGAGTGACAATTTTTCAAAAACTTTTTTTTTTTTTTTTACATAAGGTTTAGGATAAAATTTTGTTGAAGGTTTTCCATTTAAGGATAGCGCTGCTAAATATAAAAGAGATTGTACAGTCAAAAAGTTCTTCTTATCACAGAACTAGTGTTCATCGAAGTTCGTTAAGACTAAAGTACGAAGTTCAATTAGCAACATGTGTTTTTCGTTGAAAAAACTAGCAAACAAAAGAACAAGAGGCTTAGATATTAGAGGCAGATTTAACAAAGGGATCGCACGGATTCCTCTACAGCTTACCACTGTGCGTAAGTATTTTCGCGGTTTTCCTTAATTAGTCATTCCTTAAATATGAGCCTATTTTCATTAGAAAATTATCCACAAAACCATGCCTTTTTAGCCAGGTCTCATGTGGTTTGCCATATTGAATTAAATAAATACACAAAATCTTTCTTAAGATGATAGAGTAATTAATTTCATTTTAGATGGTACGAAGCCTTTTAAAAATTGGGTTACTTTCCATAAACAATTGTAGTGCTAATCGCTGTTGTTCAACTTGATTTGGATCGTTTCACTTGTTTACAGCATTGTTCCTCAAGCGTTTCAGCACCGTGACCTACATGTATATGCTACTCGAAAAGCCGAATTCTGGTAAATCCTAGGTTTTACGGTAAAACCTAGCTTTTACCGAAGTGACTTCGTAGAAGTCCGAAGTATGCTTTAAATATGATTCCATTTCGGCCTTTTACCAAGCCTTTGCAGTAAGACCTAGGAGTTACCAACGCCTTCCGGTAAAGCCCGAAACGACGGGTTTCTTGAGACAGGATTTTCCATTCGCAGATTAAATGCAGTGTCTACCCAAAAGGTTAAGGCACACTTTAATTTTTGAATTCATAATATTAATTTTAAAATTGGCCAAAATGAGATATGCTGTAAGATTATGTCGATGAAACTATCTTCGAATTATTTTCAAAGAGTTACAACAAATAAAAATTAAAAAATGCAATATTTGTGCCATGTCATAAATAAGGTTCCATGTGAAAAAACTGAACTAATGCACAATTTTCTCGATAGCTACTGAAGATGTATTATTATTATTATTTTGACATTCAAAATCAACTGTTGATTCGAGATTAGTGCCTTCATCTTCTGTATTAACCATGCAACCATGCATTCCTTATTGTTAAATCCTAAACCTTTACTGGTTTTAACTTTTAACAATTTTAAAACTCTGACCTACTCTGGTGCGGGACAAACTAAAATAAATAATTTACTACTAAAATTCTTCTAACTAGAAGTGGAGGAAGGAAATGGTTGATTGAACTAACTCAAAGTAATATATATCTAAATTAACTATTTCCTTAAATCATTTAACTCACATCAAGCAAAGCAAAGCAAATTCATCTTAATAAATCTTAACCTGAAAAATACAAGAAGGAATAAATCTTCCCTGGTACTCGGTAGAACTGAATACTATTTCCTAACCAAAACATTTCTAAAATTCACTCATTTTAAAATGAACTCAAGAGCACAAGATCAGATTCATTAAACACCTCACAAGCACCAGGGAAGAAATATACAAAAAAATAATCAATCATTTCCACTACGAAAAATCAAGCACTAGTTGCAACTTTCCTGGCACCTAAAACAAACATTCAAATAGTCAATAAGATGTGGTTAGCACATATTTGCTAAAAATAAGAGGGCGCGTTGTGAGTGCCCTGAAATGCATAAACGTTTTTCCATAACCCCGATAAAATCTCCATGTTTCTTAAAATCCTTATGGCTCAAACAAATGAAGTGACTGAACAGACCAACTACGTAACACAAAAAAATGCAAGTAATAATATAAATCAAACTCTTTTATTAATATCTTGGATATATTTATAAGATAGCTGGCCAGACTACCCTTACATACAAACCCTTACATAAAATGGCAATTGATATTCCACATTAAATTTCCCTCAAGAGTCATTTATCAGGATCAGATTTTGCAATTTAACATAATAGCGATTAATTCGATTACACTAGAACATTCATTTAAATATTTAACTGGATTTCACACAAACTAATATAGATATTATAATTAACATAAATTTAATATTTTTTAGACAATTTTAAATTCTCCTAAGACACAAACAATTTTCTCTAGGTACCAATGAAAATATAAGATAACTCACAGTTGAACTACCGGAACCCATCATCATAGGAAGCTATAGGTGACGTCGGCAGAAGAATTCTCCCATCGAACTCATGAATTCGTATTATAAGTAATCAGCTCCAGAAGGAAGTTCAAGAAAAATGGCATCTTGTAGAACCAGATAGATAAAGTAATTAGTAAGTATGGAAGTAGACGAAAGAAGAAACCAAGGGAATAATCTAGGTGACACTCAGGTGCTTCAGCTGTCAACGACAACGGAAACTGTACGAGCGACGACACAATGTTGAATTTTCTCTGCTCACGACCGGAAAGCCTTGTACACGATTTTCAGCAGCAAGGCGGCAGAAAACATTCATTTTGCAAGAAACCAGTTCAAGAAGTTTCCGTTTTCTAACTCGGAAGAGATCGCTCTAAGTTCTACATCTCGCACAAATCTCAGGAAACATTCTCAATTATTCACATCTTCAACTTGAATCTGTCTCTCATGAATACTGGCGAAGGCCGCCGCAGCATCGCAAGCGCGAGACCCCCCCACAAGGGTGAAGCTCGGCCACAGAGCCAAAAGCCTTCTCTCTCAAATATTCTCTTCTCTCTAGTTGTACCGTACTCCAAAAAAAAAACTCAGCTCACTTGTAATCTCGTGCAAGAACCTAGGAAAACTCGGTTTCACTTCCCATAAAATATTACTGGTCAAAACCTAACACATAAAATTAAATTTCGCCAACCCGAGACTTTCACTATAATTTACCCGAACCAATTCACCCCCTCAAACGAATCAAAATAAAGTCATTGTCCACAGTCGACGGTTGCCCATCTACAGAATGACTCATCCTAACAACTTGAACTTGAGACTAAAAATTCAACCCCTCTTGCTAACAAGCGCAAAAATCTAAGGAGAAACAACAAAAAACTGCTCTTTCAAGATCCAATTTACAACCGCTTCTTTGTTCCGAAGTTATATAAGCAAGGCAACATTCACAAAGCGAGAGTGTAAGTGAAAAGCGGGAAGCCAATTACGATATCCATTTTACTGCGTCGTAACAAAAGACATGGGAAACAACACTATACTGTCCTCAATTCCAACTCTTATCTCAAAAGCTATTTCCACAGATGTCACTTCCGTTAAAATACGCTTCCTTTCTTCCTTAGAAAATTGGACCGTTGAAGAAAAAATAATTGCCTAAGGATTTTAAATACACTCTTTACATATATATATATATATTCAGTATGCTTTTCAGAATTTCGAATTTAAAAACCAAACACAAATAAAAATAAAATACTTAAATAATTGATTACTTAAGTAACTAAACACACTTAAATATCGCTACACAATATTATTAACATTTATAATTTTTTCTACGTCCTCTTCAATGACCATGTTACTAATCAAACTCCATTGCAAAATTGAGTTAGAAAGTTTCAGTTTTATAGGGCAACCAAACATACCTCCGTAAGGTGAACATTTTATTTCCTCTTGATATGCTTTGAACATATTTTAGTCCCTCCGGCTGCTTTTCTGTCTTATTTGTTTCCATCCATATTGCCAACATGCTCTCAAGATCTTGATTTGCCCGTTTGACAGAACCTTGCGTCTGACTTTGTCTCGGTTAACTATTATTTTACTTTGTAAAGTTTTAGTTAAACTAACCAAGTTTTATTTTAATTTAAATCTTTCTATCTCCTCTTTGTTTCAACTTCCCGTCAGAAGAAGCGCGCGTTTTCAGCTTATGCTAATTTGAAGTACAACGAAGTACTATTTAAACAAGAGGTAGAAACCTCTCAATGTGAGAGAGCTTTAGTCTCAGATCACGGTCAGTCTGCTCAACGTCCGCCTGACCAGCTAGGAGTTTAAATTTATAAGCCATAGTGCTTGCTACGTGATTGCATATTGAAGCAATTTGAAGTGCGCTAGTATTAGTATATCTTGCTACGCACCCTTTTAGGTAGAGGCCAAACTCCGCGATTTGCTCTGCGAAGCACAGTTGAATTACATTTCTATTTTAGGTTTAGTTTTAAATTTATTTGATTTGTTAAGTTCGACCCAAGTGTGGTCTTCTACTTCTGTATCTCTCCCGAGTTGGGAAGTGTGTAAATAATAGTGACTTAATAAAAGAGGATTTCAAATCCCTTTCAAGTTCAGTTATTCTCCAACTCAGCATCTACACAAGAACATAGCGTATTATCCGCTCACTGTTCCAGTTCAGGACTTGAGACTTGAGGATAAGGACCCTATTACAGACTTTACCATGTTTCCTAAGAACATGCACAGAACACTCAGTCCTGATAACTTTTTCTGGTGAACTATTTTCATAGCACTCCGTATTTCACATAAAATGTTTATGATTTGGTTGCAAAATGTGATCCCATTGTCGGAATGGAGAATGTTTGGGGTTTCAAAAGTTATGAAAATATGCAGAAGGTGATATGCTACTTCATCAGCTCTTTAATTGTGTAAATTTCGGAGTAGTACAAATTTTTTAACATGGTCGTGATAAACTAATATGAATTTCAAAGTATGATCAGAATTGGACTGCATATGTAGTAAATCGGTGTTTCATTGAGAATTCATTTCGCTGTGCACAGTTGTTTGACTTACAGTTTCCCTTTTCACAGTTTTTTGCTTTTTCTGACATGGTTCACAAAGTCTCAAATACGTGACGATAGATTCTACTGTTATATACTTGTATTTGCGTTTGAGTTTCTTAATTATACTGATTCTTCTAGTATAGCCAACTGCCATATGAACATTGTGTATGACGTTGAAGACTTCAAAAATTGTAACATAATATAGGATATCTGCTTTTCCTGCAGCTAGTGGTGCTATACGTTTGTTCTCTTCTCCATCATATTAAAGAATAGTAATAATAAAATCATATTAAAGCATACTTCGGACTTTTACCAAGCCACTTTGTTAAAACCTAGGATTTACCAGACTTAGGCTTTTTACAGTGACAATATGACTCCGTTTCGGCCTTTTACCAATCCTTTGCGGTAAAATCTAGGAGTTACGAATACATTCTAGTAAAAGCTCGAAATAAAATATTTAAATCGAACTTGAATAACCCCGCCGCACGCAAATTGTGCCGCTGCACTTTTCTGTTCTTGCCTCTCCCTATTTGCACAATTTGCAGGCTAGCTTTGAATGAATTCAAACAAGTGTGTGTGTGTGGGGGGGGGGGGGA
>KK113939.1:317281-335602 GCA_000611955.2 Stegodyphus mimosarum
AGAGGTTGTTGGTGGGGGGGGGGGGGTAAGCGGCTATGCTCTAAATTCGAAACAGTTTGTTTCCATTATAGCATATTTTGCTGAAAGTTAAATAACTGATGTTATGCGGAAAAAGCTTTACCATATTTTGCCTGAATCTGTGAAAAAAATGCGCGAATACAGCTTTTATTTAGCAAATGAAAAATACACTACTTTAATAAATGAAGTGAAGGAAGCAAATGTAAGAAGAAAAAATAAGCAGTTTATTATAGAAGGTTGAAAAGCTGTGATATTCTAAATATTGGAAAAAAGGACAAACGTGTACAACCACTTTCGGCAGAAAAATAAAATATCCTGTATTATGTTACAATTAATAAAATCTTCAACGTCATACATGACGCTAATATCTCAGTTGACCATGGTGGAAGCGAATTGTGATAGCGAAATGAATTCTCGATTCCAAATTGACCTAACAGACATGCAGTCCAATCCTGATAGTACTATTAAATTCATTTTAGCGTATGAAGATCATTTTAAAAATTCCGTCCTACTCCGATGTGTACACAGTAAAAGAGCTGATGAAGTAGCATATCATCTTCTGGATATTTTCACAAGTTTTGGAGCACCGATCGTTTTCCATTCCGACAATGGAAAGGAAATTTTCAACCAAATTATAAACAATTTATGTGAAATGTGGAGTGATATAAAAATAGTCCATTATAAATCGAGACACACAAGATTCTGTCGAACCGGCGAACCAAGACAATGAGAACATGTTGGCAACATGGATGGAAAGAACATGCGATGCAAAAGGTGGTCGGAAGGATTAAAGTTTATTCAAGCAATGAAAAACAAAGCATATCACGAGGGAATCAAATGTTCACCTTACGAAGCTATGTTTGATTGTCCTATGAAGTTGGGACTTGCTAACTCAATCTAACTACGTACATTGATTTCTAGCATGGTCATTAAAGAGGACTTATAAAAAAATTATAAAAGTTAATAATGAATGTATAATTAATTGCAAAAGATGAAAACATTATTCTTGAATCAACTATTCATTTAGAATCGCAAGATAATGATAGTACATGGGAAAAAGGACCATGCATAACGATGGAAGTAGATACTGAAGTGCAGATTAAAAGAGAAACAGATGTATGTTCTGACACAACGGGTGCGATTATCATCAAAATTCAAAGTGTGAAAGTGTTTCGAGAGATAACTAAGGAAGTACTTGAGAAGCAGACAAAGAAGATAAAAATTGCGTCTACTAAAAACGCGCTCCGAACCTACTCTCTGACAAAATGTTAACATAAAAGTACCTAATATAGTAAGATCGAAAAGGAATCCAAAATAAGTAATAGTAGGTAATAGCCATTATTAGAGATATTAAAGATAATTAGTTTTATGTTTTTGGTACTACGTTTGGTAAATTAAAATCGTTGTATGCAAGAAACCAGTTTAGGTTTTGGAAAGGAATTTTTTAAACATCAAAGATGTTGCTACGGAAGAAAGAAGTGTACATGAAGTAGTAAAAACATTTCTTGAGGGACAATGATTCAGAAAATGCAACTGTTCATAGATGTGTACTACGAAGATATGTTTGTGCAAATCAGCTGAACTACTTTATAATTCAAACTGCCATAGCAGTTAACCTTGTATTAGTAAGAAGTATTAAAGTAGTAGTAGCATTAAAAAAACATAATACATTTTTCTTGTTTTTCAAATTTCAGGATTTTCAATTTTATTTTTTTTCTGAGCTATCAATTTAATTTTTTCAACTATTGCAAAAATTACTTTTAAAAAGCTACTGAAACCTCTACAATGGCTATCGAGAGAACTGTGCTTTGTGTGTATTCAGTTTTTTTCCCATAATACCTTATTTCTGAAGTGGCATAAATATTGCATTTTTTTAATTTTTACTTTTTACAACTCTTTTGAAAAATAATTGCAAGTGACTTCCATTAACATAATCTTAAATCCAACCTTATTATTTATCTCTTTTACACTTTATATTATCAATTAAAAATTCAAATGTGTTTTATCCTCCTTGAGACAAACTTCATACAGAATATATGTGAATGGAAAATTCTATCATAAGTAATCCCTCAATTTGGGCTTTTACCGGAAGGCGTTGATAACTCCTTGCTTATAGCGCAAAGGCTTAGTAAAAGGCCGAAATGGGATGATGGAATTTTACCAAGCCACTTAGGTAAAAACTAGGTTTTACCGGTAAAACGTTTTATTTACCAGACTTCGGGGTTTTACGGTAACATATATATTGCTCAGAGGAAAAAACGAGAAATTGCTGAACTAAAAAATTGTAGTAATAAAATGATAATAAATGAATAGATGTTATCAATAAAATTTTCTGATAATTATAATTTGCAATATAAATAATCCAAAAAACGTATACGAATATTATTAAACTGTTTAATGATGCGTAAAGTAAAAAGAGTTCTTAAAACCTCTTCGCGGCTAATGTAATTTGACTTAATTTTGGTACCATGTTCATCCATTTACACATTTTGGTAACTACTGTCTTGCAGTAAATTGCCCATAGTCAAATTTTCATAAATTTTTAGAGTGAGAAGTTTCTATGCATGTGTTTAGTTTCTACGTTCTGTTAAGAATATACACTGCTCGACATTGAAAATGCAACACCAAGAAGGAGTAGTCAGAAATTTATGCAAATTTTAGAGCAGACGCACGTCACTAAGTTATGCGAATGATGTGAAATGCGCAGCTCTCCGACGCACGTGAAGTAAAATATAAGCGAAGGAACGTGCAGAATGGGCAATATTTGTGTCGTTATTTCTGCCAGACGAAATATCGAAGAAAGTTGGGTTTTGTCCCGGAGGATACGTGTAATAGCAGAGAATGCCAAGCAGCCGTTAACGAAGACACTTCCAGAAGATAGACGATTTTACGAGAGGTTTGGTGACAGGTGACGGAGGACGGGGACGCCTGACGTGTGACATAGGCAAACAGGCATGTGTCCCGCGTCCTCCCCTATTTAGAAGCAACAGCTCCCTGGAGCCGCAGGAGGCCGCACCGGGAGCCTGTAAGGATCATGAAAGTATTGACATGGCCATACAAGGGCAGATGGTTACATAGGATGTTTGCTTGACAGAGGTACATATATATCACATATGAACACATACACGGAAAAAAAAACTAGCAACACATAAATTACATACATTAGCACATACATAAACGCATAAGTAAACACATAAAGTAAACACGTATGATACATATATAAACACATATAAAATACATTTAAGACAGATATAAAACACACTTACGATACAGATAAAACACACAGGAAATGCACATTTATAGTTGATACAATAATATGCGTAAATACATTTATACGCTGCACTAATACACAATAAATACACATAGAGTAAACACATTACAACACACATTATACGAAACATAAGAGTACATGATACAAAGTACACGGAATACGACATTAAGCAGCATAAAACATATATAGACATTGCTAAGCGCTATATTACTGCTACAGTTACTCTACACACTACATTATTCATACAGTTAGAAAATACAGTAATACACGCCCAGTTGTACAGTATTCGTTGGTTCAGTTAAACGTGCGAAGTGACATTATTATAGTACTTACAATCTGCCTGGCGCAGAATGTACACGATACCCACAAGTGTACAGCCTGCAGCATGTGATGTTGCACAGTTTGTTAAGGCAGAATGCAGTAACTGAGACTATTATGACTAGCACTGTTTTATAATGGGAGGCAAAGGTCTTGACCGTAGGCCTTAATGGTGTTGACGATTTTGCACACTGTGTTGATTGCCGCCTTATTTTTAATTAGAAACTTGTGGAAGGCTGGTAAATTCGTGGGTTCCGGGAAATGGTACTGTTCTGTGAGTGGGCACCGGAAGATATAGTGATCGGGTGTCCCCTCTTCACCACATACACAGTGATCCGTGTTAGAAATAGTGCGTCTGTTGAAGTAGTCCGGGAAGGGACCATGCCCAGTTACAAAGTTAGTAAGTGGAGCAATTGCTATGAGTCTGTCCGTTGTCACCGTCGGTAGAAAGCCATGCACTCTTCTTCCTGTGTCTCCATGTTCCCATATTCTTTGCCACCATTGGACTGCTGCGCCTTTGAGCAGTCTTTTAAGATGGGAAGGTGGCGCTGGAACAGTCATGGGGCTTGCGTTGATATTTGAGGCTGCCTCTTTGGCGAGTACGTCCGCTGCCTCATTACCTGTGTTGCCCTCGTGAGCTTTGACCCACGTCATGTCCACGTGTACCTGTGGGTTATCCTTTAAGAGTTGTTGAAGGCGGATGATCAAAGGGGAGGCATGGTTGTGCTTGCTTAGGGCTAGCAAGGCAGACATGCTATCCGTATAGAGATAAGCTTTTGAGATTTTCCGGCTTATTAGATATTCAACAGCAGCAGTAATTGCTATCACTTCGGCCTGAAAGACGCTATTGCTGTCACCTAGGTGGCCTTTCCAATGGTTTAATTCTTGGCCTTGCTTGTAATGGAGAAAAGCACTGCCAACGCCTTCAGCATGTTTAGAACCATCAGTGTAGAGTGTATGGCTGCTGATGTGCTGTATTTCCTTGTTGTTCTGCTGCGTGATGTGGGTGTGGACCCCTAGTCCTTTATGCGCTGGGTGTGTATGCAGCGGCGTCCTGGGGTGCTCGTAATGTGCTGGACTGTAGAGAGTACCAGCGAAGGAGGCGTCTTTCCTCAGGTGGATAACTCTTGTATATGTCGCCTCTAACTCAGCCTGGATGTGTAGAGGGACTATACCTGCTAGAGTTAGGGCAGAGCTTGTGGCTGTTGTGCAGTATGCCCTGCAGATGCTTATGATAAAAGGGCGCTGGAGTGAGGTTAACTGCTTTATTTTCCTTGTTGTCATCGGTTGAGCCCAGATTGCAGCTGCGTACAGCGCAATTTTTTCCACCACCGTACGATAAAGCACTTTTTGAATGTGGGGATTTAGTCCCCAATTCCTTCCTTGAAATTTCCGCGTCATTCTGGCAATAGCGGAAGTTTTTACTCTCATTTGCTGCAAATGTGGCACCCATGTTAGGCCAGAGTCCCAGACCAGTCCTAGATACTTCAGTGTATCCGTGAATTTAATGTTGCGGCCAAGTAACCGAATACAAGGACGACGTACAGGCCTCGTGCCTGGTCTCGGGATAAGGAGTGCAGAAGACTTGGTGATAGAAATCTTGAGCTTAAGGTCTTCGCATAAGCTTGCGAACTTAGCGCACGCTTCACTGCCATTGGCTTCAATTTCGTCTCGTGTGCGACCCTTAACAAGGATAGCCGCGTCGTCAGCATATGCAATGATGGTGGTGTGGTCAGGCCACGTCGCTTCGAGGATTTTGTTGAATGTCAGGTTCCAGAGCAAGGGCCCTGCACAGGACCCTTGTGGGCAGCCTCTGGTTTGGGTCTTAGTAACAATGCCATTATTGCTCGCTATAAGTAATTGCCTATCTGTCAGATAACTGTCAAAGACTTGGTAGATGTTTTCCGGGCATTGCGCCTCTCTGAGGGCCTGCTTGATGGCGGGCCACCAGAGGGTGTCGAAAGCGCTCTGGAGGTCTACTGAGATGAATGCAGTCTGAAGATTTTGTGAGCGATTATGCTGGACTTCGTCATATATTCGTTGAAGGGCATGTGTGGTCGAGCAACCTGAACGGAAGCCATACTGCTTGGGACTGAGGAAGTTGTTTTTGTGAATATGATACTTCAGCCTGTTAACTATGATCTTTTCATAGATCTTACCCAACGCTGACAGGAGGCAGATGGGACGAAAGGAGCAGGGATCCATCGGGTTCTTATCTTTTTTGAGAAAAAGTACCACATGTCCCTTCTTGAAAGCTTGTGGAAATATTCTGTGGTGCAGGAGTTTATTGAAGTATAGGCAAAAGAAGGTGGGCCGTGCACGGAAGGCGACTTTTAAGATTGCATAATCGAGTCCGTCCGGTCCTGGTGCCTTCTTCAGTGGTAGGTGGCGGAAGATGTGAATGATTTCCTGCATTGTAATGGGGACATCTTTTGACGTTCTTGGGGTCTCTGTGGCGTTTCTCAAATGTCGTTGGGCCGTCGTGTCATCCTGTTCTGGATCCGCTGGGAAGATTGCGTCAAGCAGTGCTGTGGCTGTGGACCCTGCTAAGTCAGTTGTTTGTGGTAGTGTCCCTGGCTGTACTGGCACTTGTGCCGGCTGGAAGATTTTCTGCGTGGCCAGTTTGTGCAGGATTCCGTAAGGATTGCTATTGCTGGTACAAAAGTTGCGCCAGCTATTGACTTTGGCTTCTAGAATTGCTTTTTTATACGTAGCCCGTGCTTGTCGGAATGCAGTTAGCAACCTTTCTGTTTCTGTGCCATCCACAGCCGTTCGGAGACGGCGACGCAGGGCTCTACATCTTTGGCGCATTTGTCTCAGCTGCCCAGTCCACCACGTAATGCCTTGCAGTTTCTTGGCAGTCCTAATTGGTAGAATTCGCTCGCAAGTGTGCCTGAGAGTGGTGAGAAGATTATCTGTGTAGGTATTCATATCGTACTGGTCATTATGCATATTAAGCTCCGTCTCCTCTCTTCTGAGAGTTTCGCTGAGAATGCGATGCAGATGCCTAATCTTGCCACCCGGAAGCTTAAACCTTTTTAATATGCTAATGCTGGTGTCTAGTTGAATGAGGAAATGGATGTACTTATGATCGGAATTGCTTTCATCATCCATGACAGTCCAAGAGTAAATATTGTTGATAATGTCCGATGTTGAAAGGGTCAAGTCAGGCCAGCCTTTGTGATACGAGTTGTCAAATGTCGGCTGTGCACCGGGACTGTTATGCAAATGCAGGTTATTACTTGCGATGAAGTTTTCCATTTCGTAGCCCTTAGGAGTCGTGTCTCTGTAACCCCAGATGACGTTGTGGGCGTTGAAGTCGCCCCCAATGATATGTGGCACCGTAGGACATTTCAGTCTAACGTGAGTATGTGCTGTAGTTACGTCAGTGAGGTCAGCACTGGGGGAAGAGTAAACGGAGCTTAGTAAGAACTGTTGATTGTTAAAGATAACTAGTACGGAGACGAAATCTCGTTCCATTGTAACCAGGAAAGGTGTCCAGGAAGGGTTACAGCAGGCAATGGCTGCTCTGGGTGCCTGCTCTGCTGTGGATTTTCTTTGGAAGATCTTCCATGCCAGGGGAAGACTTGCCACCTGGCCTTCACGGCAGTATGGCTCCTGGATTAGAAGAAAGTCTAAGTTATGTTGTATTGCATGTTGAATGGCTTGGGTTGAGGCAGCTTCCGCTCTCTGCAAATTAATTTGAGCACATCGTATGGGTGTCTGGTGGTGGGTGGTTTCCACTCTTGTTTCTGGTCGATCTTCAGTGGATGGATTTTGCGTGCTGTGTGGCGTCCATACTGAAGCGGAGGTACCTGTTCGTGGTGCATCATTCGTAGATTGTGCTTCGTCGGATTCGTTCAACATACCGTGCATAGGTTGGGCATCGGATGTCGTATGCTGGATGGTTGCAGGACATTGCACCATGTGTTCGGTAATTTGTATCTGCGCAATTGATACAGGTGGGCTGGCGTGCATGGCAGTCCTTGATGCTGTGGTTTCCCGAACAGAAGGCGCAGTAGATTTTATTCCTACAACTCTGTTGAGTATGGCCGAACTCTTGGCATCGGAAACACCTCTTAGTATTGAAGTGTTCTGCGATGCGGTGTCCTCGCCAACCAATGAACAATTTGGGCGAATGGAGGAAACTTCGGTAAGCTGCCGGCTGGCACTCCACGATCCATTTAACAGCATTTCCTCTGTCTTTGAGGCGGTAGAGGATCTTTGCTGATGCTTTGGATAGATGGAACTCAGAGCTGAGCGCTTTTTCCAATTCCTCTGGCTGGACATCAGGTGACACACTGTGTATGGCCACTCTCGGTAATCTGGTCTGTGGTTGCCTGGTCTTGACCAGATTTTGCCCTTGTTTACTCTGTAGGGTGTTGACTAATATCGCTGCGTCTTCTTTGGTAACGCAGTCTACCGCTAATCCTCCCTTCTGCAGGTTCCGGATAGTGCTAATTTTGACTCCCAGCTTTGGTAGTGGAAACTTCTCGTTGAGGACTGTTTTCAGGTCCTTGCTGGAGGTTGTTGAATTCTCTCTTGGATAAATGAGAATAGTATGCTTCTGTTTCGGGGCGGCAACTTGTGCGTAAGATTTAACGCGTGCGCTGTTGGGGGTTGCCGTCTGTATGGCAATCGGTGCTGTGAGAACTTCTTCTTCTGTGTTCACACCTATTTCAGTAGTACACCGAGGGTTATCGCTGTCTGGACCCTGTAAGGCCAGCTGTCTGAGTGCTTCTATTGTAAACCTTAATTGGTCTTGTAGATCAGCTGGAAGTACTGCTCGTTTGCCGCACTTTGTTTTGCTAATGCGCAGAGCCTCGTTTGCCAGTGAATGAATCTTCTCTGAGTAGCTTAGGGTGTCACTATTGACTGGATTTGTAAGGTCGAAGTCCGTTGCTAAGATGGAGTTGTTACCTTTTTGCATATTTCATCAATTGTTAAGTTGCAGGAGAAAATATATTATTATCAATTTTTCACTGAGAACACTATTGTAGACACCTGAGCTGTGTGCTAAACACAGATTGGGCAGAACACTATAGTATGCACTTATACACTTGAATACAGAGCACTTTTAGAAACACTTGGTCTGTGTGCTAAACACTGATTCCGAGGAACACTATAGCAAACACTTGCGCACTGTATTACCACACTATGACATTTGTACAATTTAACACTTTAGCATTAAATAATGTAGCACTATACCCTTCGCAGTATTCTTGGTGATTTGGACATAGTTATAATATTATGGGTGGCGTCGTGCGAGTATGCTATCTATGGATAGCTAATTTAATGGGGAGTAATTTATGACGCTTTAGTTTACTTAAACACTATCGGGGGGTGTTGGAGACTTACTGTTCCCCACGCACGGTCAGGCTAATTCAAGCAACACATAATAAATCATGGCAACAAGGTAGAATAATAACATACAGTAAAAAACTCTGAATAAAATTCTTATCAGGAGCCAGATTAAGCAATACGTAAATAAGATTGTTATAAAAGAAACAGGTATGTAATTATTGCAATAACAACAGGAGTAATCGTTAATTAATGAAAAACTGTTAATTAGTTAAAGCACCGCTTACATGAATTGTGATATTTACACACTTCTATAATGCTAATATAGATAAAATTAAGTAGTACAAAATATTTGCAACTCATTAATATGTTAGTAAATAATAAACCATAATAAATGCGTAATTAGTATGACTAATTAAGCGGATATTAGTATTAAGCAAATTTACAGGTGGCTAGCACTGAAGGTAGACTAATTAACATATATGATGTACCAGGATGTGGAACAACATTATTTTATACCAGTTGACAGTTTGTAAATAAATTATTATTAGACCAAGAATTAATTACTGTTGCTTAATTGATGAGTTACAATAATGAGAACAATTTAAATCCTACCTTGGCCAACAATTTTTCTTCTGTCCTTCATTTGTACAGACATCAGTTAATAGAAGCGTAATCCAATGGTTATAATGCACAGAAAAATATTATCACAACACACTTAATTGTTTGCACATTTGTCACACACTTTCCTTAATTTTGCCGTAAATCCGTATCTCGGGATGTATCTGGTCGATTTTTTCCAAATTTGGATGATCGCACACCTCTTGACTTAAATCAGTCGAAACTCAAGGAATTAAATCACTAGGTCAATTAGGGCCGTAATTAGCAGGACTGGTAATGAACTCCACTAAGCCAGAGATCACTTTGTTGATAACAGGTGTCCACTACAATGGGGGGTCGATGATAGCTCCCTTTGTTGTCCAGTCGAAGAATGCTCCCCTGAAATCCAGTTGAGGTAAACTCCCTTTGTATTCCAAAAGAGCTTCGAATATCACGGACAGCCAAAAGGTTAGGGGTCATTGGACCTCGTGGTCGAAGTTTCCACTACTTTAAAAATTAATTACGCCTCCGCTAATGAACATAGGGCCGTATGGCTGGTGTGCTCGTATTCCTCTAATTGAGATATTTACGATGATATAATTTCCGTGACGCGACGACAAACAATGGCTGCTCTAGTGGGGCTTGAAGGTATCCAAAAGGGCTAACTCCGTTGTTAACAATGTGAAAACACTAATTAATTTATAATTAGCGAACCGCTGCTCAGAGGATCATAAAACTTATATCCTCGTACTCGTGAAGATAAGGGCTTTCCGACGATATCACTTTTAAAACAAAGGACTAATTATTTCCGCTGTTATAAATCAAACTTGCGGAGCTCCAAAAACGCGCGTCTAAACGATGATAAGAACAGGTGCACTCGAGAGGTTCGGTGATTGGACTTAGAAGAGCGGGTTGGTCCTTACGACAAATCGCAGTTGATACCCACATGGATGCCAGCGCGGTGCATCGGCTATGGCGAACATGATTGGGACAAGGGAATGTGGGAAGAAGGAGGGGCACAGGTGCAGCCAGAGTGACGTCAGCACTCGTGGATCGACGCATCCGCCGACAAGCTGTGGCGGTCCCGCAAGCCACTTGTACCGCGATTCTGTAGCATGTGCAAGATACCTTGGATGTTCCCGTGTCGACGAGAACCATTTCCCGTCTATTGGTTGAACGTGGCCTGCACTCACAACGTCCGTTAAGAAGACTACCATTGACCCCACAGCATAGACGCTAACGTTTAGAATGGTGCCGGACTGGAGCGATGTGGATGACAGAATGGCGAAACGTCGTGTTCTCAGATGAGTCACGCTTCTGTTTATCCAGCGACAGTCGACGTGGAGACAGATCTAATCCGGCAGTAACTGTGGAACGCCCCACCGCACTGCAACGTGGCATAATGGTTTGGGGCGCTATTGTCTACGATTACAGGTCACCTCTGGTTCGTTTTCGGGGCACTATGATGGCCCAACTATACACTTGGATAATGTACTGCGGCCGGTGGAAATCCCCTACCTTCAGGAGACTGCCTAATGCAATACAGCAGGATAACGCCCGACCGCACAGTGTTCGCATCTGCCAACATGCTCTGCAAGGCATACAGATGCTTCCCTGGCCACCGTACTCTCCTGACCTGTCACCAATCGAACATGTGTGGAATGTGATTCGACATCGTTTGGAGACTCTGCCCTGCCTCGTTTAGAAGACGAACTGTGGCAAATGGTTGAAAGGGAATAGAGAGCCATCCCTCAGGACACCATCCGCACTTTTATTGACTCCATGCCTAGGCGTGTTTCTTCGTGCATCGCTCTCCGCGGTGGTCCTACATCTTACTGAGCCGTCGCCGGTCTCGCTCTGTATTCTGACTATCATTTTGAAATAAAGATCACTTATTGCTGCTTGCTGTCTCTGTCTTTTTTCCAAATTTCATCACTTTCTGACCATTCCTTCTTGGTGTTGCATTTTCAATGTCGAGCAGTGTAAATCTGAACCTCCTTAATAAGACATATGTATTTAATCTGATATTGGAAAAAGGTTCCTAGTCATCAGCCCTTGGGTTCTTTCAAATAATAATGAAAATAATAAATTTTCAAGTAATATCGCTGCTGGGAAAAATCATTTTATCAATTTAGATATATATTTTCTAATAAACCTTTTCCAGAGCATTGAGCTGATTTGAGTGGCCTTTTCTGTGAGTGCTTTAAGTATTTAATTATCCAGTGTTTTCTTTTCGTAACATTTCTTATCAAAAATGAACTCGGATTTATCTTCTGAACATTCATATTTGATATATTTGATTTCAAATTGCAAAAAGGTTTTATTGTTTTGCTAGTTTTTCTTTTGCGATGATTTTTTATCTTTAATTATTCATTAACAGCGATTCGAGCCTAAATTTAAAGTAAAAACTTCGAAGAAGAAAATAAATGAAAACATAAATAAATGAAAACAAAAGTATAGATTATTTATTATATTTTTTCAGGTCATAGCCAAGTTAAAGTTACAAAGTATTTATTAACAAAATAATTTTTATATACTTTTATATATTTTTTTATGTACCGGTAACAAAATTTAATATGATTTTTTACATAAAAATAAATCTAATTAATAAGTAAACATCAAAATTCGAAACCAAATGCAATGCCCCAATTTCCTTTAATTACGTTTGATTGCATAATATTGCTGTTAATAAATAAATGAAATACCCAAAATTATTTGCTAGATATATATCAGGATTTTATTTGCTTTCAATCAAACATATTTTTCCGATGGTTTTACTTATTTTAAGATGTGCGTCTTAAAACCATCAGTGTTTAAAAAATTATGGAAAAAAGAGTCACTTATTCTATCCGTACGTAGATATGTCATATAGTAATGCAAAAAAAATCGTTCAAATGGACTTGAGAGCGATCAAAATGGATATTTTCGTTGAAATATAATACCGAAAATTTTTCGCGATTCAAATATTTCCTTTACTTCCTAGAAGAAAGTAAATATTTATAAAAAGTATTTTTAATTTATAGGTGTAATTAAAGTTGCCTGTATCAACGTTTTAATTATGCTTTGCTATTAAAAGTGTATGAATTTGTTTTAATATTTATAAATATTTATTGATATTTCCTCCGTAGGTGCTAATGACTCCAAATTCTGACACAGGTAAGGTAATTTAATTTTTAAGCTACTCTTTTTTACTTCCTTGTACGATGTAAAGGATGTATTGCAATCACGAAAAATTCCAGGTATCATATTTCAAAGAAAATGTTTTTGCGTAACATCTATACGTAATAATCAGAATAAAGAACTCTTTTTCCCAAAACGAATTATAAAACTGATTTGAATGAATTCAGAAAAAATATTTTAGTGGCGTCTGTACATACGTGCATATGTATCTCGAATAACTAATAGCCCCAGAACGTCGAAAGCACCTTCCTTTTTGGTTGCAATTGGCCGCACCAAAAGTATATAAATATATCCATTGTGTTACTCGCTCAGTGATCTCAGATTTTTTTATTCTTATATGTTGGTAAATTGTAAATTTTTTGCTTTAAAAACGATTGAATTATGTGTTCTTATCTTCCGGTCAAGGTTTTTACGCCTTTAGTTAATTTGCATGCAATATTTTAGAATTATTAGCAATTTAAAAGTTGTTTAAAAGAGGCAGAGTCTAATTTCTTTTACCATAACAGCCATATTTGTTTTTTACATTTGAGACTTAGCAGAACAGTGAATTAATTCTTTCTGCACCTTCAGTGTTTTTTTGCTGAGTGGGAGCAAAAGGAAACTTTTTTGTGAACAGAAAAATCTGTCTTCTTGCCCGCTGGCCGAATTGCTTGTTTTTGCATAGAAACTGTAATTTTAATTGTAAAAATTGTTTTTTAATTGTTTTTAACTGTATTTGGTATCTTTTATTTTTCTATATTTTTTAATTGTTAATGATGATATTTTGAGTTTTATGTATTTTTGCCTTCCCGCGAAGTAAGAACTGAAGTAATTATATGAGAAATATATCTCTAATGAAGTTCGAGGAAATAAGTTTAAATGAAATTCAGCAAAAATGCGTACAGTTTAATATTCCATACAAGAAAGTCACACATCGGCTTTTTTTAAAACGTACTCTTATCTACATCTACATATAATAAAACAAAGAGTCTCTGTGTGTGTGTGTGTGTGTGTGTGTGCGTGCGTGTGTGTCGTTCGTGTTGCGAGTAAGCTAATAGACCCAGGGCCACGAAATTCGAAATTCGAAATCGAATTTTTTTTATTTTATGTTTTGTGACCAAATCGCGTCATTTTGAGACATAATGGGCTACAGGAAAGCGAGATTTCACTCTATACATTTCATTTTTACATCGTCGGTAAGCGTAGACACTTAGCTATTTCACGAACTTAAAATAAATTTCGTATTTCAATCAATCGATTAAATACGAATTTATTTAGGAAGATGAGCTTAACACCTTTTCAGCGGAATTTTTTTTAAAAAAACTTATTTTAAAAACTGTGCTGTTTATTTTCCTTTGATTTTTGGACACGTTGAACTTTAATCCTTTCGACACCTTTCAAAAAAAGAATTTTGGAAAAATAATAATATTTTGTATTTTTTTTAAATTTTTTAAATGAAGCTTCCGAATACACTTCTCACATCTCAGATATTTTAAAATGTAGTTTTGGCAACAATTTTCCTTTCTTATTGTTGTTGATAGATTTTTGATGAAATTGCATCATTTTGAATAGTTTCATTCTTTTAAAAATTTCGGTTTGGCAACAATTTTTCATCGTATTTCTTATGTTACTGTTTTTAAGAGACTGAAAAGTTTAAGAAATTAAAAAGTTGTTTCTTTTTGCAACGGTAAATTGTTTAATTACTTTATTAGGATAATTAACATTTGTATCAAGGGATATTGCTTATTTCATTGTAATATTATGTTTTAATTATATATAATTTTAATTATAAAAAAGTTTTGCATGATATTTTTTAATCTGTGTAAGTTCTTAATCTGTTTATACCATTTGAGTTCTTAAGATTTTGCAAAGGGAAGTTGGTTAATTTATTTATTAGGATAAGTATTAAGGGATACTGCATATTTCATTGTCATTTTTTATATATATAATACATTTTTATTGATTTCTTTTTTGATAAAGTTGTTCTGCAGAATAAAATTCTGCGCGAAATGTTTTGTTATTTGAGTTTCTATCATGTTATTTTTTGCTTATTTCACTGTTTGTAAGATATTGAAAAGTTTTGCATGATTTTTTTGCATGAGCCAGCGCACCTCGAAGCGAGTTTTTCGAAATTCGATTTACAGTTTTTTTTTTTTAAATTTTATGTTTTCTGACGAAATCGCGTCATTTTAAGACGTAATGGGCTATAGCAAGGCGAGATTTCACTCTATTGAACAGTTTAAGAAATTGAAAGATAGTTTCTTTTTGAAAAGGTAAATTGTTTAATTAATTTATATATCTATATTTAAAACGACGAGTCTTTTTGTGTGTGGAGGTGTCTTTCGTTCGTACTGCGCGTAAGCTAATAGACCCAGGCCTATGAAATCTGGTACACAAGATGCATCTAGACAAGAGCCAGTGCACATCGATTTTTCAAAATTCGAGTGAGTTTTTTTTTAATGAAATAGTATCAAATTGATGATTTTCTCTCATTATATGAGCAACAATGGCACGCAGCCATTGTTGCTGATATCAGCACTATTGCCGCCCGGAAAAAATGAGGGCGATAATTCTGTGCAGCTTTTAAATTTAATGTTTCTCTTGGATACTGGACGTTTGTCTAGAGGAGGCAGCAGGAAGTTGGTTAATTTATTTATTAAGATAATTAATATTTGTATTGAGGGATATTGCTTGTTTCATTGTATGCTTTTTATATGTAATGCATTTTTAACTGAATTTTTTTTCCGTTGTTGTTTGTTTCTTTTTCGATAAAATTGTTCTGCACAGTAAAATTCTGTGCAATTTTCAAATTTAATGTTTGGTGTTCTGTTTAGGCATTTTTCTGGTACACTTAAAAGCCAGACGAAGGCTGGCCGCGCAGCGGCTAGTAAAATCATAAGGAAACGCAAAATAGAAATTTAAATTCTACCATTGGACTGCAATCTTAAATCACAAAAGTTCTTTAAATCATTTTTATCTGCCCTAAAATAAACATGATAATTAATTGAAAAGACCTGAATTAAAAACCTTAAAAAATGACGAATTGTAATTAAAATAGAAGTGTTAAAACACGTTCACTAAATATATTGCAGTCGTATTTATCGGAATCATAAAATGGCTTCTTCATAAAACCAATCAAGCAAAATTGAAATCCTACCAAACTAGCGAATGATTTATACGATATACGGTAGTAAAAGAATATTCTCCGGATAAAATATTCCGAAGTAAGTATGCTGAAAACGAAGTTCTGCATCTATAAAGGAAGATGTGTCAGTTGTCATTAAGCAAGTAAGTCATTAAAAGTTAAAAATTTTCTTTTAATCTTTCAAAATTTAAATAAGCAAACGATATATACCTACTTTCTTTTCTGAAGAATGTCTTTAAGCGGATGAATGCAGTCGGAATTTCTTTTTCGTTTAAAATCTTTTTGATTATATCACTCTGAAGGAAAAAAATGGGAAGAGTGTTTTTATTTAAGTAAGCGTAAAAAATGAAGGCGTATTTCTGATTTCCAAGCATCATTACATTTAAGTGGCTGAAGTTAAATCATCTGGAGAAGATAAAAATAATTCTTATCTAACACGGGATTTTAAAAAGGTAGAAATTATATTTTAGCGCAGAATGCAATGATAACGTTGCATTTTCAATTGCTTTACTCCCCGAAAACAGTAGAATCTTTTTTCCGTATTTTTTTAGCTTTAGAACACTAAGCAGCTTTGAATTGAAAATATTTTCTTCGCCTTATATGTTTTTGTAATTTTGTAATGCCTTTTATATTAAAATAATTGATTACTTGTATATTTATACTTATGCATCATTCATGTACTTCAGTTTCATATTTCACATAAGCATTTCAGAATCTCATTGACTTTTCATTTAGGAGGAAACGTTTATTCCTTTTTACGCCAAATTAAATGTTTTGTGGATGCTTGGAAACATTTGTTTATCATAGGGCAAAGTATTCGTAAAAGTTAACTTTGTTGTCCTTTTTTTAACTTTTACTACTTTTCGTGTAATCCGTTCTTATCATATTTTCCGGAAACAAATTTCATATACTCTAAAGGCCGGTAATCTTACTTTCATATGTAAACATATGCTATTAAAAAGAAGTTCATCTCTCTCTCTATATATATAAATATATGTATATGTTTCATCTGTCAACTATCTATTCTGCTTTCAAGTGTATTATTATGTAAGCTTTATGTAAGCTTAAATGAATTATTTAATTATGTGATTTTTCCTCTTGCTGCAGCTTTATGCGTATGAAAAAGTCAGCTATAATTTGTACTTTGTCCTTCGGATTTTAATTTTCTGTCTCTGTCTTATACATATACATATATTGGTTACATTATACGTAACTTTGAGTTTTGGTATTAACAAGATCACAGAATGAATTACGCTAAAGAATTTGAAACATGTTGATATGAATAGGGATCTGTATAAGGAAGACAAGCTGGATTTTATTGCCAGAGAAGTTTGTGAGATTCGTGATTTATTAGATCACGACAAAGCGACAATGTATAGAGGAAGAGGTGAAGAAAATCAAGTGAAACTTACAATTATAGGAAAATTGAAGATCCTGATTCCTGGAGAAATAAAGAAATCATCTCAAAATGCTTCAAGATATCGATGCGTATGATGAGATTATAAGGTATTTCTCCTGCCTTCTTCGCCTGCCTTCGTGGTGTAGTGGTCTGCACGCTCGACGCGTAACCGAGAGGTCTGTGGTTCGATTCGCGGCGAAGCCGTTGCTCATTTTTCAAATCTCCTGCTTTAAAAAAATACCTAATGTCTCTACAAAGTAAAATAATACTGATATAAAACAAACTGGAACTGGTATTGTAGGTTCTTTTTTCAGGAAAAAAGAGATATGGTAGTTATATAAAAAGAATTAAAAGAATTAAAAGAGAAAGTTAAAAGTGATATGCTGAAGTTAAAAGAGAGTTAAAAAATTAAAAGAGATATGCTGAAGAGCAGAGAAGAATGTAGAAAATTGGAAAAGCGGTTATTGATAGTGAAAACCTTAATCAGCTTATAAAGCCAAAAACGTAGAACATTTATACGATCTAAGGTTTTTATTTACAATGTTTACAATTTTCTTTCAGACTAAATATTTATAGAGGTATTAAAAATGAAATGTTCATGTGGTCACCATTGTTTAAAATGAAAGCTTCAGCACAGAGTTTTCCATTTTTCACGAGAGTGTCAAATTGTTTGGAGGATCATAGAAAAACAATCGGTTGGAAATCTTATTCTGTAAAATTATATATTCTTCTTAAATAATGCACGAATCGCTTGGCCTTCGAGCACACTAGAAGATTTTGTGAAAACACAACCGTTCGTGGAGTGTGTACGGAGGATCACCTGCATTCTAAGTATTCTTCCGATTTTTCGTTCTCTGTATTAATTGAAAGAATTCAATTGACGTTTCAATACTAAATATAATGAGGCACATGATGCTCTTTCTAAGGAATGTCCTGTGCATTTGGAAGATATTAGATTTATTAAAGAACATCTTGATATATAAATTTACTTATATTTTATTTATTTTGTTCGGCTGGGGCATTTTAACTTGCTCTTGTTTAGGATTTACATTTTTGTACTTTGGTGAATTTTTATAAGAAAATAATTTTTTCTTACTATCCGTTTTGATC
>KK113940.1:8172-21690 GCA_000611955.2 Stegodyphus mimosarum
AAAATCTGTCATCTGGTAAATGTATTTTTGTATTACGATACCCTCCTTCGCATAATACAACTATCGTAAAGTAATTTAGAGGGAAAAAAAACATAGTTCTTCCTAATTCGTGCAGTTTGGAGCCTGCTTACTTTTTATTTTCGAAAGTTCAAAATGTCACCTCTGGCAGACTCAAAAATTTGCATAAAATGACTGCAGGATTATAAGAGTATTTCAATAAATGAAATTCGTCTAAGATTAAAGCTAAAATATGTTACTATTAAGTCAGCAGTTGCATTTTATTGAAAGGAATGCATTTAACAATTAAGGGATGATAAAGTTGGTTTTTAATATTTTGTAAAATCAATCAGACAATTTAAGGTACAGTCTGTATCTTTAGTTACAGGATATTTCTTTAACCTTATTAAAAACCAACATAGCTAAAGAAAGAAAGTTGGACCCAAATTATATTTCTTTGATTCTTTTAATCCGCATTATATTTTGGATCATTTGGGTCCGTGAAACGGGTTATTGCCAACAAACTGCACCAGACACTATAATAATGTATTTCCATTTAAAGGTCTTTTTTATTATCGGGATTTCTATCAAATTTTCCTCTGTTTCCACGTGTTATGGGTTTGGCAGGAGTACTATCGATCATTTCAAAATGGAGATTCTAATAAAGAAACTAGTCATTGCCATTTCAGGGAATTAAAATTTTTATTCAGTGTTTGGCAATGGTCAGAGGGTAGAATTTTTGTTACTTTCTCGCTTATTAAATGCTGAAACAAGATGACGAAAATCGATTCTCATAATTTCCAGGTTTACGAAAAAGTTTTTCTCCTTCGAGAAGATATCAGTTTTTGTTATATTTATTTAATGAGATCAATCCTCTTAGATGTAAACAGTGTTGCATCATGACTACGAAAAACTTGTGACCAAATTTTTACCTGTTATTAAGGTGAAGTAATGTCTTGCAAAATATCAAATTCTTCATTAACTAAAACTCTTGTTTCTTCAGAGGATTTAAAAAAAAAGCATTTAAAAAAAACTTATAGCAGTATCCAGCGAAGCACCTCATTATGTTTGCGAATATAAGTTACTGTGTTTTGTTTTTTAACCACATTCTTTACCATATATACTCGAAACATTTTGTTTTTAATATGACATGTTCCTATTTCTGATAAGCTTTCACGTATTTCAAGATGTTTTAATCATAAGTCGTGAGTTTTTAATTTTTTTAAAAAAAGCCATCAGAATTTCAATTCCACAAATTTGTATGTTTATGAACATTACTGAGGACAAAGATCAATTACATTATTTATGTTCTAGGTTTTGTGGAAAACAAAGAAGAAATGACTTTTCTTTAAATAAAACTTTTATCTTCTTTGTATTTATGACTGCTTATATTCGGCTATCAAAATTTTTTCAATGAAGTATCCGGTGGCAAAATATATACTTCAAAGACACTCCTCAAAAGAGAAATTGCAACACCAAGAATGAATGCTCGTAGCATCATGCAAATTACAGGAGAGAGAACTATCAGGCGGATATGCAAATAATGAAAGTTGCGCACGTATTAGATCACGTGGTACGCATATGCGGGCTATAAAGGTAAGCCACTTTCCGTTCTCATAAACAGCATCTGAGGGCTTACGGAGTATTGGAGACTTTAGAAGAAGCATAGAAAATGCCTTTGAGAAGTCGGCGAGCTCAATACCGTCAGTTAACGACCGAGAACACGACCGTATTGTCGAATTCCAAGAACTTGGTTTGTAGCTGCACACAATAGCCATTTGTGTTGGACACAACGTGAGTACCATCCAACGTTGTGTCACACGACGGATTCAGGAAGGTGTACGTGCACGTCGAAAAGGAAGTGCTGAGTACAGGGGCGCGTCAGAACGCACAGACCGGCGCATGCGGCGATCAACTATTGGAGACCTTTCTTGACGTCACGTGACATCCGAAGCCGGTTGCCTCCAAGAGCATATAGAACATAGCATAGAACATAGTTTTTCACCCAAACTATGCTCATCAGATTGCATGAAGTACACTTGCGATCTCGGGTACCAGCCACAGGGGTACCATTGACTGCTGCACACAAGACTAGACGCCTGTTGTGGTGTCAGCGTGGATATAGTGCGTGGACCATCGAATGGCATCAGGTTTTGTGCACAGATGAATCTCGTTTGTGTCTGTGGAGGGAAGACGGCGGTCGACGGATATGGCGGCGACCCGAAGAACAGTACGAAACAGCCCATTTCGCCGAGCGTCACAATGGTCCTGCACGGACATTATGGTTTGGAGTGGCATAATGTTTGATCACAAGACGCCCCTGGTACACATTATCGGCAGTTAGACAGCGGACTGCTGCGTCAAGCAAGTTGTGGAGCCTGTTGTTCTGCACTGGTTGCAGGGTGCACCCAAAACAGTATTCCAGCAAGACAATGCTAAGCCGCATGTCGTACGGCATACTCTTAACAGCTTGACCGGATTTGACATCCTGCGCTGGCCAGCAGCATCTCCAGATCTGAATCCTATCGAACACCCGTGGGATGTCATTGGACATGACATTAACCGAGGGCAGCAAACCCTGGATGATATGCGTACAGCAGTGGTGTGGTTTGGCAAAGGCTACCTAGGCAACTATCAATGAAATCATTGATAGCATGCCTCGCCGGATTGCGGCCTCTACGCTGCCCGAGGTGGGCACATTAAATACTGAATAAATTGGTTTAAAAGGATTTTATGTGTCTATTTTTTAATCGTTTCCAAATCCTTCTCACAACTCTCGATCCTGCAATTTCTATGACGCTACAAGTATTCTTTCTTGGTGTTGCAATTTCACTTTTGAAGAGTGTATGAAATCGAAAACACACCTTTTTTATTTTCCAAAAATTACAATTTTATTTCTCTTCATTTTACGTCACTTTACTCATACAATAATCGCTATTGAAAATGCTACGCCATGAAGGCGGCATTCAGCAAACAGTTAGCATGAAATTTACTACATACTGGAATATGCAAATGATTAGCATTTCAGCTCAAGAGCATAAGCAAGCATGAGTAACACCATCTATATTGTGTTATAATATAGATGCCCCGGGGATTTCAGAGCGTTTTCTACTTTTGGAAATTGTTGTTTACGTGAAGAAATTCTCGTGTTATGCCTAGTGTAAGAAGAGTCCTACCACTTTATGCCGGAATTTGACCGCGACAGGACCGCGATCGAAGCCTGTCGGAACTTCATTTATCCTTCTTGAACATTGCTACTAGTATTAGCTGGGATCACATGATTGATAAGCGAGTATAAAACTGACGGTTCAAAGAAGACCATCCTGAACACTGGACCATGCAGGATCTCAGCGGCACCGGGACTCTAACACTAAGAGAATAGATACGTTTCATATCTGAGACGACCTTTAACAACTGAGTGAAAAGATACTTGTGGTGTGCTGTAACTTCTCGGGCTTCTGGTATCTCTCAGGCACTTAACAGGGCTGAGCCATCAACTTGGAACCTGTGCAGAACGAGAATTAGCCGCTAGCAGCGTGCGATGACGTCTGACGCCTAAAGCACCACGGACTGTGAGCAAGGGGACCACCCCTCAGAGGTTCAGTCTTTGTGAAAGCGAGTGTGGCAATCCCGAGGAACTCTAGTTCGTCAAGGAATCACCCTTTGGGTGAGACGGGGTTATAGTCTTGGATTCTAGTTATAATTCCTTCTTTGATACCAATCTTTCCTTATGTTTTTGTTTTCATTTTACATCCCTTTTGGACTTCCTTTTCGGAGGCTGAAACAGAAAATGGGCAAACTCTTCCCAGTTTCTAGTTTCTTATGAATAGAAAAAAAAGCGCCACAGACTAGCACCACATAACAAAAATGAGGATGTTATTGATGAGACCTTTGCTGCTATTTCTAGTGTCAACTATTAGCCCCCAGCATTTCTTTCTGTCAAGAGGCACTACGAGAAATTTCCATTGTCTTCACCTCTTCCAACTCCAACTCGGAGACATATGATGACGATTTTTCATACTTAAGCTAAAGAGAACTTTTTTACTAACCCACAGATGCAGTCCAGATCTAGATCGTATAAGTTATGAAATACTGATGCATCTTTCCGGTAAGCCAGTGTCTGTCCACATGGCACTTTAAAACTGGGTGTTGGAGGATCATGCTTTTCCCAGTGCGCAGAAGGAAACTGTTGTCATTCCGCTAGCTAAGCCAGGAAAATACCCGAAAAATTCCTCCAACTATTGGCCTATCGCAAGTATCATTTGTGTGCATAAGCAATTCAAAAAAGTGATAAACCACCGCCTTGAACAAAAAACGCAGTCTCGACATATTAGAGTAGATTCCGCAAAGGAAGAACGACGATCAGTAATATACTTCTTCTGGAAGAGTCCATCGACAAAGCTTTTGTCCAAAAAATCATCTAGTCTCTAATATTGTTTTCCTTAGAAAAGGTACACGATAAAGTATAGAGGTATGGTATTCTATATGATTTTCAGGCCAATGGCTTCCGCGGCAACCTACCTATTTTGATTCAGAATAATTTTAGGGCAAAAATCTTTACAAGTCATGCTTGTTTCTGTTTTGTCAGAAGTCTTTATGCAAGAAGACAGCGTGCCTTAAGACACTCTTCTGAGCGTTACCATATTCAGTTTAAAAATAAATTATGTTCTAAAAGAACGTTCTCCAACCGTTGCAGGTTCATTATACGCTGATGACCTACGAAATTTGTCATGGGTCAGATATAAGATACCTGAAGAGACAGTTGCAGATCACACTTAATGAGATCCAGAAATGGTCAAATAAACATGAATTTGCACTTTCAAAACGAAAACTAGATGTGTCTGTTTTTCTAGAAAACGCAGTCTTCATTTTGAGCCAGAGCTTCAAGGACTTTGATTCCTATTGTATTCCAGGTGAAATTTATAGGTTTAATATTAGGTAGGAAACTGTCTTCCTTCAAAATGTTCCGTACCTCAAGAAGAAGTGTTTTGAAACACTGAACCTGGAAATATTCATAGCAGATATCTCTTGGGGTTGATCGCTGAGCTTTACTTCGCATCTATAGAGCGTTGCGCTTTGCTTCGCATATATAGAGCGCTGAAGCAACTGTCTCCTCGTTATTATTTCAATATATTATCACAGCCTGACCATCCATAAAAGCTGCTTTTGCTTGACGATATGTTTGAGACACGATCACTTTGTGTGCTTTCTTTCTCTTTAATATTTCGATTGAAGAGCATCGATTGAAGAGCATTGATAGAAGAGCACATCATGCTGATGTTTACAATCAAGCAGTAAATCATTCTGCTTGGGATCAAGCACAAATCCAGATTCTTGATGATTTTCATCATCTTTAAAAGAGAAATACTAACAAGATCATGTACAGCAATTGAGCACAGGCAAAAATAGAGCAAATGTATTTTTATATTTACCGCCGGATCCCAAGCACCTACTCATTTTGGAGCACCTAATGTCATATCAACCACATAGAGAACATCCGTTTGCATAATATTCCCTGAGTCCTGACCTCTGAAATATCTTCTATATCTCTTTCCTTTATTTCTAAAATATTTAGTAGAGAGTTTCTAATTTGACCCATTTAGTACCCTTAAATCTCTAGAAACGTTTTCAGACACGCGTTATTCAGTAGTTGTTGGTTCTGATAAAGTTAATTTGAACTTCAGGAAACAGGGTTGTCAAATACTTTAATGCTGGGTTCCCGCACATGTGGGAACATAAGATAATGAGCAGGTAGTTATTACAGCTAAGTCTTCCATTGAATTGCTCAGTCAGCTTGATCCTTTTAAAGATATCAGCACTGCCATCAAACAAAGTATTGTTAATAAATGGCAGCGACACTAGGCTATCAATTTCACAACAAATTGAGAAATGTGAAATCTATAGTGGACAGACTGGGATGCTAATAGATGTCAGAGAGAGGAAGTTCTTTTGATTCGACTTAGTAATGGGCAAATTCCTGTTGTACCAAGCTATCTTCTAAACGCCGAGAACGAGCTCATTTGCTCAAATTGTAATAATCCCTTATCGGTGCATCACATTTTAATAAAATATGTACATTTTAAGAGTCTTCCTTTAAAACATTTTAATATCTCTGGCTTACTTCTTAACTGTTTAATCGGAAAATAGGTCCCATGCTTGAGAAAACTGGTTTTTATTATTTAATTTGAATGTATTTAAAGAGCTTTATTTGTTTTTATGTGTTTTATGTTTTGAGACTTTATCTGGTTTTACATTTAAATTTATTATGTCGATTTTATGTAGCTACTTTAAAAATAGTAAATTGACCATATTTTTAGCGTATTATCTCTGGTTATTTTAGGTTACGTGCCAATCAACCAAACAACTAATCAACACTGCGACCTTTGTTGCGGCTTACCTTAATGCTGCAACAGAGACAGGCGCGCCTACAGCAGAGCGAGCGATGAACGATGACACTTGATACAGTAATGACAATACGCCATGCTTTGAGAGGAATTTCGTATATCAATATAATTAACGTTTTTATTTTTAAAGGTACTGAGGAGAACGAACGTTGCCAGAAGGCATTTGTCATCGTCATGCGAACCCAGCACCTGGCGCGCTAGTATGTGATACCAGTGGGTACAAATATCGGTCACTTCTTGTTCACACAGCCCTAGTAATCTGGACAGCCGCCGTTACATTTCTGTGATATTAAGGACCGTGGCTGTTGCTCGATCTTCAAGATCTGTATGACAGCAGACTTCGAGACCTGCCTATCTTTCAATAAGATAATGCGTAATCGCTTGCTGCCTATATTGTCTTGTTCTTTCTCGGTACAGAGGGCGTTTGTCTGCTGCTCTGGCCAGAACATTCTCCAGATCTCTCACCCACTGAAAACATCTAGCCATGGGTTGTCAAAAATCTTTGTATGCCACCACTCATCAGCCTATGATTAAGGAACTCTAGCATAGAGTTGGCTCAGATTTTCTGTTTCTAATTAAACGCTAAATTTTTGCGCTTGTATTCACTGTTGCTTCCGTATAGTTAAATCAATGGTAAATAAAACATTTTGACAATGTGAAACACTACAGAAAATTTCTTTTGCTAACAATTGAGGCATTGTCAAAAACTACATGTCGCTATTGCCTTTGAAGACAACTGAAATATTCACGCGATTTTTAACCGAACTTATAACGTTATGTTTCTTAGAAATTTTAATAAACCTTTGGGGAAATTAAAAACAAAAGAATGCCAGAACACAGATCTTAACATCAATCATATCGGTCAGTTTTAAAATGTTTGTTACTTATATTACGCAGTGAGTATTGCAATAGAATAAGGACTTGTATACTAGTCTAGTGTTCAGCTTCAAAGATGCGACAACTGGTGTAAATAGCATTTCAATACAACCATTTTTCAGCTATGTGAATTGGCAGTGGGTTTCAATTCAATAACATAGGACACTACAAAATGCATTTTCTTTCCTTTTCCCTAACTTGTAAGATGATTGATTGTGAAATCAAGAAGCTGAAAATCATTTAAATCGGACTCGTGGCAAATGCCTTGGGAAACAACTGCGCTTGAGAATTCTCCATTTCGCAGGTAAAAGCCTTCATTTTATATTAGTCATGCATTCAAGAAATTCGTTACAATACAATATTGACAAAGCTATGGGTGGGTATATTGAAAACTGATTGCATCAAGATAATGAATGATCGACTGAGACTTTCATAAGGGTCATTATATTAATAAGGCACATTACATCAAGAGCTATGTTCACGCAACTCGATTAAATAAATAAGAAGAAACCTGAGTAAAAGAAATTTGCACAAGGAATAGGAAACAGCTCGAATATAAAGGAATAAATAAATGTAACAATGATACCTAGATGACGATGCTCAGTAAAATATAAAAAAATTCGGAAAAGCTGAGAAAAATCGTTATCACTTTATTTGCTTGAGCTGAAGCAAGCGTAATAGGTGCAGCTGTTAAAATATAACTCTTCAGTAATGAACTAGCCCACTACTGAAGAGATGTACGACAACTGGTATAAATAACATTTAATACAACCATTTTCTGCTTTGTCAACCGACAGTGGGTTTCAATTCAATAACATAGGACACTAAAATATTTTCTTTACTCTGTGGTAAGAAATGTTTGCACATGAGTTTACCTAATCTACTAAGGCTTTATCGGAATTATAATAGCACTTAGTTTCCCAGGATGTTTAGAGGGAAGTTAACACTATTATTCTGTAGCATTTTACGAATATATAGTATCAGCAGCGTCTTTTTGAACTATCCTTACGTTACAAATGTTTAAAAATGATCATTCTAAATTACGTCAAGCAGCTATATTGCTAAGAAATGACAATAAAATTTACTACACGTAAATATCTTATTCAGAAATTGCTTACATTTTCATACTATATGTGTTGTATATTGCTAAGTAAAAGTGGAATTCAAAATCTTTGGGGATGACTGAAGACAATTAGAATTCGTATTTTTTAACTGTGAGCATGATTAATTTTGAGATACAATAATATTACGTAAAGTAATGCAAGAGAATGAGTGTAAAGCAAAACGAGAAACAGTAAAACACAAATATTCAACAGTAAAGGTTTTCAGAATCACAATCAATCATCTTCTGTTCTACAATTTGTTTCTCCATTGACAGGGATTTGGTAATTTCCTGTCTTGTAAGTTTCTTATCTTGTGAAATTATGAATAATCCTTAATCGTGTGTCACAATCGCAAAACGCGTTATAACGTAATAAATCATTTGGAAATCTTAATAGCTGAAAGCCTTTTAAAATCAGCATTGAAAGAAAATATGGAATTAAAGTTATTTCTCCAACGACAAACATTACCGCATTTTATGGAATTGTTAATCAGTAACTTTACCATCATGGTTTTCTAAATATATAACACAGTTTTGCTTTAGTGCGCTGGTTTACATAATACAGTTTTTATTTTAGTTTAAAAATTTGATGCTGATGATAAAAACAAAAGCACCAAAGCTCAGTTAAATCAACTGACAGATTTTTCAAAGATACTGACAAATACTTTCTAATTGTCAATAAACAACCTTTGTTAAGCTGCTCTTTTCAGAGGCACAGGTAAACATTGACATTATTTTAGTTTTCAACGGAGTGGAACGACTAAACTTGGAAGCGGAACATCCGCCTAAAAAAACAAAACTTTGGGTACTGTGCCGCAAACAGTGGGAAAAATTGCGATTGTAGAATGCCATCAATTATAGACCAAATTCCTTTTCAGAGAAGGATTCTTTTTTTCCTATTGAAAATAAGTGCGTCTTAAAACTGAAGAAATATGACATGTTTCCGTTCCATGTATTTTACGAAAAGCGCTACGTACAGGTTTCTTTCTTTCATTTTTTATTATCATCGCTCTCTAAGGCCCCATTGATCACTATCTGGGTTTTATTGAAGTAAAAATACTTTAATTAAGTTATCATCGAAAAGCTCTAGCTTTCCGTATGTATCCCACCTTTACGTTTTACCTACAGGTAATAACTGAAGCACACTAGGTAATAGGCACTTTTGATCCCAGTTTTAATTGATGTCTGTTCTACAGAGCCGTTCTTTTCCTTTTTAATTTATGTTTAAATACAATTTATATGTCAGTATTCCTATTCTAGATACCAACATATCGCATTCTTTTATTCCTTAAAGCTCTGCCTGAACTCTCTTCTACCAACTGGCTAAAGCAAAGAAATATTTTGACCTACATAGTATTATTCTGTTGCTGATCAGCCTTATCTGAACTTTTTGCTACTTTTCCTTTTCTCCCGATTTTGAGGTTGGATTCATTCTGTCAAGCTTGTCAAGATAAAGCACAGTCAGTATACACTAGTTAATCATTATAAAATGATCCTGAATGGAACTAGCCTCATGGATCTTCTACTGCGTCTGTGATTTTCTTCTGCCGTATTAGACCTTTACAAAGGAAAATAAGGACATGGTTTAGCTTAAATGATACTTCTAAACTCATCTATCTAATCTCAATTATATATATATATATATATATATATAAGGTTTAGTTTTGTGTAAAAAAAGGAATGTGATGTTCAGGAAGAATCAGAAGATGACGAAGAAATACGCAGGACGAATGAATTTCAGAAAAGGATGAGTGAAAACGTTTTGAATAAAACATTTTGATGTAGAATTAATATAAATTGAAATTTTATTTTCTGAGATTGATTTTAATTAAGACATTTTAAAAAATTAAGACATAAATGTAAAGCATTTTGACGCAAACATTCTGAAAAAATTTCAGGAAAGTTACTTATCCTTAAGAAAAAAACAAAATGCTATAACGTTACAGAAGTTATGAATACCTGCAAGATTCAGTTTGGTTTAGTTTATTTGACTATGCCAAAGCACTCGAGGGCCATCTCTCTAAAGGGTGGGATGTCTTCGTGGAGGACTTTCTACGGTAAACTGGCTTGTACACACGTTACACATGGAAAAATCCACGAAAAGGAACTAAACGCAAGCCCATTCGGAAGATTTACAGATTAGAACGAACTACCAGTGTTCAGTGACTACCAGTTTTCAGTGACAGGATACTGGTTAGTAATTCTGACTGCCGTAGCGAAGGGTACTGGAGAACGCATAGATTTTCATAAATGTATAGTGTCTGTGCGGCAAGGGAGCACTCTAAATATGCGGCGAGCCGAATGTCCTCTCGAGAGATTGATGGTAGGAGAAGCGATGTGGGAGACTCTCCGACCTGTCCTCCCGGGGTGCTCTCAATCAAACTTGAGGGCAGAACTGAGCAAAGTCGTACTGTCAACTGTATACTGCTGAAGGCTCTTGCCAACACTAGGCGCAATCTTGCACTCTGTGGATTCTGCGGCTTTGTTCTAATGTTACTGTGAGATAAGTCGCCACAACAGAAGTAAAGAAGATGCACGATGATTAACATGAATCAAAATACTAAATCGGCCGCCTAATAACTATCTTCACAGGCAAACGGATTATGAATCATAACGCTGTACAGAGTATTTCAACAGCGTGTGATAGCACAAGAAACTGCTTTCTACGACGCGCTTTATTAACCTTTTCTGTAAGCATTTCTTCAGACGGAAGTATTATTTTATACTAACTAAACACTGCTAGTACGGTTTCTAATTTTTTTAATGTTTTATTGGTTTCCAAACTCAGTTATCCTAGTTCAGAGCTTTAACTATGGAACAGCTATATTTATTTTGTACCGCTGTTAAGATAGTAATAAGTAACTTTTGAGACTTCACGACATTCTGTTGTAAGGTTATAGGGTTACGAGCCGTTCAGTAGAATGCTATATATATGTATCATAATTTATATATATTTATCATAAACTAAATTATCAAGCTATTAACTAAAGCAAATTTGGAAATAACAATTATCATTGTTATTTCCAAATTTGCAGGCACACTATAATAATCCCTTGTGGATAATACACTCTTTAGTTATAGCAATTATGATAATTTCTTATATGCACAGATAAGAAATACGACTTCATTTCAGGAAAATAAGCCGCAGCATGGAAAAATAGCTTGCTGCCAGCATGAAGGCGTAAGCGAAATACAACGCAGCAGTTCAAAGGAAGTAGGGAGAAAGTTAAAGTTGCAATTGGAGTTACAGAAAGTTTTGGTTTACAATTATTTGATTGGGCAGGAGGTATCTGCATTAAAATGTTACGTAATTTGGAATGATCGCGAATTTGGGAGAACAGATGAATTCAGGACGGAGCACCAAATTTAGAATGTTAATTTTGTGATCGCCAATTATTTTTAAGCAGTTGTCATATTATGTTGTATCTTACATATATACCCTGAAATCGGTGATAAGTGATAATTTTCAGAAGCGTATATAGGGAACAGTATATAGAAAACTCCAAATACGAGGTCATGATTTTGGAAGTAATCGCACTTTTTGTAATGAGTTAGAAATATTGTAAACTAAAGAATTACTGTATGGGAATTACAGTATCTCTTTGTGCAAAGACACAATGAGTTGGAATTACTCGAATATTTTTCACATGATGGTATTATGAAGCCTGCTATGGAAACATCTTCGCTTTCTTTAATATAATAAGCGATTCATAAAACTTGTTCAGCATTCCATTGAGCCTAAGTAAATAAACTGTATGCATGCTTGAAATAAATCAAAGATATAAGATCTTACTTCTGGCAACGAAATAATTTCATTGTGCGATGTATTTTGATTCTAATGATTATGTTGGGGAAGTCAATGAAAAGAAATTGAACAATGATTGCCTAACAGAAAAAAAATAGTCTTCTCCTTTCAAACAACACATAAAGCCGAACGTACCCTTTGAGCTGCTATATATCTGATATATCAGCCTTAAACAAAAATCAAGCTGTTTGCAAAATAATATTATACTTTAATAATTCTTCTCTTTTCATATATTATTAATTCATTCAATATAAGGAAAAATATTTAAAACTCTTAAAAACACTTCTCCTAGCAGAGAAAAATTAACTTCAAAGAAAACGCCCACATAAAAGATAATGAGATTATAAAGGGAAACGAAGAAAAGTGAAATTTAAAAGAAATTAAACAACATATAGCGCAATATTTAGTAAAAACATTCATATATACTGTGATTACATTATTTGAATACATTTCGAAAATGCTGTAAATGGTTAACGTAGAATACTGTTCTTTTAAAGTAGTTTCTCCAAAGAACGGTAAAAATATCTGTATATCTAATATTATACACAATTAATAAGAAGGTATGGAAAAAAACTGCTATTTGTAATAGAATATCTTGATATTTAAAACAGATTTTTTAAGGAAACGAAAGCAAATACATAACAAGAAGAAGAATATTTGTTTCATGCTTTCAAAAGGTTTCGACAACAATATATAAGTTCGAAATGTAAAAATCTTTGCTGAAAAATTTCAGCAAAATTTAAAACGTCAAAAGTAAAATGGATTCAAATTATTTGAAAATCAAAAATTAAAAATTGGGAAACTAACCACTGATAAAAAAACGAGATATAAAATACGTGACGTTTGAAACTTCCCGTCATATGAAGTAAAAAGTTTTATTGAACGTTTTAAACTACTTAGTAAGCATAAATCTAAGGATAAAACATCTCTTTAAATGTCAAATGAAATCTAACATTTGAGAGATATCTTCTCCAGTAGGTTTAGACAAATCTTCTAGTTGTAAATTATGTCAAGTCACAATTTACAACCAGAAGTTTTATTTACTACCGATCTGTTAAATGGGAAAGTTGATGTAAATGGTTTTCAATGGTTCAAATTTAAATGCCTGTAAAGGAATTGAAATATTTTTGGTAACTGAAAAGTGTTGGTACATGATTCAACGTTGAGTTTTATTCCTCATTTGATTTTTATTACACTTAATAAAAAGGTAGTACCAGCGATCTAAACATTCACGATTGCTTCACTTAGATTGAAAGCGTCGACAGTCATAAAAATTTAACAGCTTGGAAATCAACATTTCAAATCATTTATACTGAATAGGGATAAAAACGAAA